>JAODAL010018549.1:0-74461 GCA_025379985.1 Phyllomedusa bahiana
CTCTTAATGTACCCCTGCTGATCTCAGACAGGATTGCCTAAAAACCCCTTACCAAAAAACTCCTTTAAAAAGTAGGTAGGGGTGTTTCATCCACTGGCAGCAAACAGAGATCCTAAAACTGGTAAGAAAATGGATACAAGTCCATTATAGAGGTGCAGAGTTTTCCATTGTTTAGTGTGGGGCTCGTGCTCGGGGCCCCTTTTGTGCTGGGCCCTTTTAGTGGCGGGGTCCCGCTATTGTATCCTGAGAGTCAGCGGCTGCACAGGTAACGCTCCGCCTCATTGCCGATTCCTCCTGGCTCCGAAATCAGCGGGGACGTTCCCAATTATGTTGGTTTGATTACAGCTTCATTTATCACAAAGGTTTTAAATGAAAATGGATTTCCTTAAAACCCCTTGTTCGTGTCGGGTTCTGCTGGAAGGCTTTTTGGAGAGAATTTTAAAAATTCCTAAATTTGGGGTGTTGTCAAAATACCCGGCTCTCGGTGTCCAAATGAATGAGCCGCTAATATGAAAATCCGCTCTGTTTCCTGCAAACATGTTTTCGCTGCGCTCGGCTACGGAGCTTAATTAGCGACTTCAACAGTAAAAGTTTTTTTAAAAGCCCTATATTTTCCCGCTCTTCGTAGCCTCATTAAACACTTCGGCGGAGGGGACGGGGCGCCACCGTATTCCACCGCTCCCGCCAAAAGGGGCACCCCCGGGGCCCGGGGCCCAAATTTTGCTCTGACGTCGAAACCGCCCCCCACTAGCACCCGGGCGCAGGGGCCAATTGTGCTCTGACTCAGAACCGCGTCCACTATCCCCAGCGAGGGGGCCAATTGGTGCTCTGACGTCAGAAAGCCGCACCTCCTTCACCCCCGGGGCAGGGGCCAAAATTTTTCCCTTTACGTCAGAAGCCGCCGTCACTTCACCCGGGCGCAGGGGCCAATTGTGCTCTTATGTCAGAAGCCGCACGTCCACTATCACCCGGCGCAGGGGCCCCTTTGTGCTCTGATGTCAGGGCCGCACGTCCCTTCACCCCAAACGCAGGGGCCAATTGTGCTTGACGGTCAGAAGCCGACGTCCCCTTCACCCGGGGGGAGGGGCCAATTGTGCTCTAGTCAGAGGGGCCCACGTCCATATCCACCGGGCGCGGGGCCAATTGTACTTGATGTCGAAGCCGAACTCCCTTCACCCCGGGCGAGGGGCCCCTTTTGCTCTGATGTCGAAGCCCATGTCCGTATCACCCCGGGCGCAGGGGCCAAATTTTGCTCTGTGTCAGAAGCCCCCGTCCCCCTATCACCCGGGCGCCCGGGGCCAATTGTGCTTGAGTCAAGCCGCACATCCCTATCACCCGGGGCACAGGGGCCAATTTTTGCTCGATGTCAGGGCCGCACGTCCCTATCACCCCGGGCGCAGGGGCCAAATTTTCTCTGGGGTCAGAAGCCGCACATCCACTATCACCCGGGCGCAGGGGCCAATTGTGCTCTGATGTCAGAGGCCGCACGTCCCTTTACCCAGCGCGGGGGCCCAATTGGCTTGATTCAAAGCCCCCACGTCCACTACACCCCGGGGGCAGGGGCAATTTTGCCTGTGTCAGAAGCCGCACGTCCCATTTACCCCTGGCGCAGGGGCCAATTGTGCTCTGATGTCAAAGCCCCCCCGTCCGTTCCCCGGGGCCAGGGGCCAATTTGCTCTGACGTCAGAAGCCGCACGTCCACTATCACCCGGGCGCAGGGGCATTTTGGTCTTGACGTCAGAGGCCCCGCGTCCATACACCCGGGCCAGGGGCCCCAATTTTGCCTGATGTCAAACTGCAACGCCACTTCCCCGGGGGGAGGGGCCAATTGTGCTCTGTGTCAGGAGCCACACGTCCACTATCACCCGGGCGCAGGGCCAAAAGTGCTTGATGTCAGTATGCTGCACGTCCACATCACCCGGGTGCAGGGCCAATTGTGTTTATGCAGAAGCCGCACGTCCACTATCACCCGGGCGCAGGGGCCAATTGTGCTCTGGTTCCCGAAAACCGCCCCGCCACTATCACCGGGTGCGGGGCCAATTGGCTCTGATGTCAGAAGCCGCACGCCACTTCACCGGGGGCAGGGGCCAATTGTGCTTTTATGTCAGAACCGCCACATCCACTATCCCCCCCCGGGCGCAGGGGGCCCAAATTTTGTCTTATGTCAGAAGCCCACGCCACTATCACCGGTGCAGGGGGCCCGTGCTCTGATGTCAGAAGCGCACGTCCACTATCCCCGGGGGGCAGGGCCAAATTGTGCTCTGACCACAAAGCCGCACGTCCCCTTCCCCCCGGGGGCAGGGGCCAATTGGTCTGATGTCAGAGCCCGCCACTATCACCCGGGGGGCCCAAATTCTTGAAAATCAAAGCCGCACTCCCCCTATCACCCGGGGCAGGGGCCAATTGTGCTCTGGCGTTTAGAAGGCCCCCGTTTCCCCTATCACCCGGGGCAGGGGGCCCAAATTTTGCTCTAGTGTCAGGGAAAACCGGGACGTCCACTAAACACCCGGGGCAGGGGGCCAATTTTGCTTGAGTCAGAAGGCCCCCCACGTCCACTAAACACCCCGGGGGCCCGGGGCCAATTGTGGGTCTGATGTCCCGGAAACCCACGTCCACCCCCACACCCGGGGCAGGGGCCAAATTTTGCCGTTTTACAAAACTGCTCGTTTCCCCAATTTACCCCCGGGGGGCAGGGGCCCCTTGGCCCTTATGTCAGAGGGGCAAAGTCCCCCTTTCACCCCGGGCGCGGGGGCCAATTTTTGCTTTTGATTCAAAGCCGCACCCTTTCCAAATATCAACCCCCGGGGCAGGGCCAATTGTGCTCTTAGCAGAAAACCGCCGTCCTTTCCCCCCGGGGCGGGGGTTTTGTGCTTTATGTCAGGAAACCCCACGTTTCCCCTATCCCCGGGGCAGGGGCCAAAATTTTGCTCTTGGGCGTCAAAGCCGCACTTTCCCCTATCAACCCCCGGGGGCAGGGGCCAATTGGGGCTCTGATGTCCAGCCCCCCCCGCCACTATCACCCGGGTGCAAGGGGGGCCAATTGTGCTCGACTAGGAAACCGCCGTTTCCCCTATTTACCCGGGGGCCCGGGGCCCCAAATTTTTGTCTTACTTAGAAGCCGCACGTCCACTATCACCCGGGCGCAGGGGCCAATTGTGCTCTGAATTAAAAAGCCCCGATTTCCCCTTTTCACCCGGGGAGGGGCCCAAATTTTGCTTTAGTCAAAGCCGCGTTTCCCCTTCACCCCGGGGGCAGGGGCCCCAAATTTTGCTCTGAGTCAGAAGCCCAAGTCCACTTCACCCGGGGCAGGGGCCCAATTTTTTGTCGATGTCAGAAGCCGCACGTCCACTATCAACCCCGGGGAAAGGGGGCCAAATTTTGCCTGAGTCCCGAAAGCCGCACGGGCCCTATCACCCCCGGGGGAGGGGCCAAATTTTGCTCTGAGTCAGAACCGCAAAGTCCCCTATCACCCGGGGGGTAAAGGGGCCCAATTTGCTCTGGGGTCAAGGCCGCCGCCCCCCTTTCACCCGGGGGGGAAAGGGGCCAATTGGGGCCAAGTCAGAGGCCGCACTTCCCCCCTACAAACCCCGGGCCCCCAAAGGGGGCCCTTTTTTCTCTGATGTCAGAAGCCCTCCAATAAACACCCGGGGTTGGGGAGGGGGGGGCCCAATTTTTGCTCTGATTCAGAAAAACCGCCCGTCCCCTATCACCCGGGGCAGGGGCCCCAAATTTTGCCTTTTTATGTCAGGAGCCGCACCCACTTTCCCCCCGGGGCAGGGGGGCCCAAATTTTGCTCTGACGTCAAAAAAAGCCCCCACAAACCACTTTTCACCCGGTGGCAGGGGCCAATTTTGCTCTGATGTCAGAAAAAAAGGGCCCGCAACCCTTCCCCAAACCCCGGGGGCAGGGGCCAAATTTTGCTCCGAGTCGGAAACCGCCGTTCCCACTATCCCCCGGGGGGAAAGGGGGCCCAATTTTTTTGCTCCCCGACACAGAAACCGCCTTCCCTTTTCCCCCGGGCCCCGGGGCCAATTGTCCCTGATTTTCAGGACCCCCACGTCCACTATCACCCGGGGCAGGGGCCAATTTTGCTCTTAGTAGAAAGCCGCAATCCACTTCACCCCGGGGCCAGGGGGCCCAAATTTCTCTGAGGGCAAAGGGCCCCACTCCACTTTCACCCCGGGGGAGGGGCCAAATTGTGGGCCCCGTATGTTTAGAAGCCCCCACCTTCCACTATCACCCGGGGGCAAGGGGGCCAATTTTTGCTCTTTATGTCGAAGCCGACTCCACCAAACACCCGGGGCGCAGGGGGCCCAAATTTTGGCCCCTGAGTTTAGAAGGGCCCCACGTTTCCCCTATCACCCCGGGGGCAGGGGGCCCCCTTTGCTTGAATCAGAAACCCACTTTCCCCTTTCACCCGGGGGGGACCAAAAAATTCTTTTTTTTCAAAACCCCCATTTTCCAAAAAAATCAAACCCTCCACCCCCACCCTTTTCCTTTTCCCAAACCCAAACTCCACCCTTTTAACCCCCCCCCCAATTTCCTTTTCTCAGAACCCACATTTTTTTTAATATCAACCCCTTCCCCCCCCAATTTCTCTTTTCCAAAAACCAAATACCTATTTTCCCCCCCCCTAAAAAACCCCAATTTTCCTTGAAGCAGAAGGGAAAAAAAACCAAAAAAAACCCCGGGGCGGAAAAGGGGCCAAATTGTGCTCTTTTTGTCAAAACCGACTGCCACTTTTTTTTTTTCCAAACCCCTTTTTTTTCAGGGGCCAATTGGCCTTTTTTTATTTTTTGGTTTTTTTTCCAAAAAGCCCCAAAACGTCCGTTCACTCCCGGGGCCAGGGAAATTGGGTGTTCCCCTCCTAAATTCAAGGGGAAAACCGCGGGGGGGGTGCCATTTACTGTCGGGGGGAAATTTTCTTGGGGGTTTAAAAAAGGGCCCCGGCCGTTCCCTAACACCCTTGGTGGAGGGAATTGGGCAACCCCGTTCGTGCCGACGTCCCAATATCAACCCGGGGGGAGGGGCCCAATTTTTGCTCTCTCAAGGGAAGCGTTTTATAGGGTTTTAGGGGCCCAATTTTGGTGGTTTGGTTTTTAGAAGAAAACAGTTTCCCCTAAAACCCCAGGTTGCGCCAGGGGGGCCTTTTTGGTTCTGAGGTCCAGGGGGCTTTTTTTAAGATCCCATATCCAACCCCCGGGGAGGGCCAATTTTGGGGGGTTTTGGGCAAAGGGGCACGTCACATCACCCGGGGGGCAAAGGGGCCAATTGGGGCTCTGGGGTGGCAGGGAAACCGGGAAAGTCCCCCTATCAACCCCCGGGGGCCAAGGGGCCCAAAGTGGCCCCTGATGCGAAACCCCAAAGTCCATATCACCCCCCGGGCCCCAGGGGGGAATTGGCTTTTGATTCAGAAGCCGCCAACTCCACTAACAAAACCCCGGGGACAGGGGGGCCCAAATTTTTGCTCCCCGATGTCAGGAAACCGCCGTCCCTTAAACCCCGGGGCAAAGGGGCCCCAAATTTTGCTCGAAGTCAGAAGCCGCAAGTCCCCTATCACCGGGGCGGGGGCCCAAATTTGCTTGAGTCAGAAGCCGCACGCCATTTACCGGGGCAGGGGCCCAATTGTGCCTGAGTAGAAGCCCACGTCCACTATCACCGGGGCAGGGGCCCAATTGTGCTCTGATGTCAGAAAGCCGCACGGTCCAATATCACCGGGGCGCAGCGGGCCCAATTGTTGCTCTGACGTCAGGAAGCCGCACAGTCCACTATACCGGGTGCAAGGGGCATTGTGCTCTGATGTCTGAATGCCGCAAGTCCTCACCTATCCACCCCGGGACGCAGAAAGGGACCAATTGTCGCTCTGACGTCACAGGCATGCACGATTCCACTATCACCCCGGGTGCAGGGGCCATGTGCTCTGATCTCAGTCACAGGATGCACGTCTACACTATCACCCGGCGCGAGGGCGCAATTGTGCTCTGATGTCAGAAGCCGCGCGTCCACTATCACCCGGGTGAAGGGGCCAATTGTGCTCTGTATTCAGAAGCCGCTCGTCCACTATCACCCGGGTGCAGGGGCCAATTGTGCTCTGACGTCAGAAGCCGCACGTCCACCATCACCCAGGCGCAGGGGCCAATTGTGCTCTGATGTCACCAGGCTTTGTACGTCCACTATTCACCACCGCGGTGCAGGGGCCAAATTGTGCTCTTTGACGTCAGAAGCCGACACCGTCCACTAGCACCCAGGGCGCAAGGGCAATTGTGCTCTGCTGACACAGGCTTGTAACGTTCCACTATCACCCGAGCGCAGGGGCCAATTGTGCTCTGATGTCAGAAGCCGCGCGTCCACTATCACCCGGGCGCAGGGGCCAATTGTGCTCTGATGTCACAGGCTGCACATCCACTATCACCCGGGCGCAGGGGCCAATTGTGCTCTGATGTCAGAAGCCGCCTAGTCCCACTATTCACCAGGGGCACCAGGCGGCAATTGTGCTCTGATGTCAGAAGCCCGGAAACGTCCACTTATCACCCGGTGCAGCAGGGGGCCCAAATTGTGCGTTCTGGATGTTCCAGAAGCGCAGTCTACTTATCACCGGTGCAGGGGCCATTGTGCTCTGATGTACAGGAGCCGCACGTCCCAGTATTCACCCGGTGCAGGGGCAATTGTGCTCTGACGTCATGAGGCCGCACGTCCCATCTGTTAACCCGGGCGCAGGGGCCAATTGTGCTCTGATGTCAGAAGCCGCACGTCCACTATCACCCGGGCGCAGGGGCCAATTGTGCTCTGACGTCAGAAGCCGCACGTCCACTATCACCCGGGCGCAGGGGCCAATTGTGCTCTGACGTCAGAGGCCGCACGTCCACTATCACCCGGGTGCAGGGGCCAATTGTGCTCTGACGTCAGAAGCCGCACGTCCACTATCACCCGGGCGCAGGGGCCAATTGTGCTCTGATGTCAGAAGCCGCACGTCCACTATCACCCGGGTGCAGGGGCCAATTGTGCTCTGATGTCAGAAGCCGCACGTCCACTATCACCCGGGCGCAGGGGCCAATTGTGCTCTGACTTCAGAAGCCGCACGTCCACTATTCACCGTGCCGGGCCAATGGTGCTCTGATGTCAGAAGCCGCACGTCCACTATCACCCGGGCGCAGGGGCCAATTGTGCTCTGATGTCAGAAGCCGCACGTCCAGTATCACCCGGGTGCAGGGCCCATTGTTAAATAATTCCTTATATCATACACCCACACCCTTTAATCATTTGCCCCAATATCAATACTACCTCATCCTCACTACCCTAACACCTTTTATCCTTTTTTTCCCAATATAGATCGTCAAGACTCCTCCCAGAAGATTGTAACCCTTGGTATATTTTTCCCCAATATTCATAAGAATACCTCATCCCTCACAGCTCACTCCTCCACCCCTTTTCATTTTCCCCAATTTCCCACTTCTTTCAATCCTCCTCCCACTTGAAAAAAAAACACTCCACCCGAGTGGTAGTTACGCGCGCTGCTTCTCTCTCTCGCTCGCACTACTGCATAGAGATGTTGGGTGAGCAGTGTGTAGTATAGACTGCACGCTATCCACTACCTCCACACCCGCCCTGATGGTATGTGCTGTTTTGGGATGAGAGACCTCACTCTCCGCTCGCCGATTGCTCTTGTGCTTTTGATAGTGCTCAGCGCTTTTGAGATGTTATTGGAGCGATTGTGAGGGCTAGATCTCGCAGTGTGACTTCACGCTCCATCACAGTATATAGGGCGCTAGGGGCCAATTGTGCACTGATGCAGAAGCTTTTTGTTCTACGGCCCTTCCAGTATCATGTGTGTGGTTGCAGAGGGGCCAATTGTGCTCTGGTTCCATATCGCACCGGGGTAGCAGTTGTAACAGGTTAGTGGGCGTAGGTAGGCTTATTCCGGTGGTTGTGGCTAATGGTTGAGAGGGCGCTCTGTGGGTTGTCGTGCGTGTGTGTCCTCAATCGCTATAGAGGTAGGTCTAGTTGAGTTAGGAGATGGACTGGCTCTCAGCGCAGACGATCGCAGAGACTAGCATATACTAGTGTGTAGTTTGGGCGTTGGAGTGCGCGAAGGAGAGATAGTTTCATGAATCTTAGTTGCGGAGCGCTGTGTATGTTGGCCACAAATTTTTGTAAGCCACATCCCTTATTATGTGACAACCACTTGTTCATGGTCATCAGACCCTTATTTCCACCAACATTGTCAAGCTCTGCGCCGGAATGGTGGTTGCTTGGGTCTGGCCGATAGCCTGTCCAGGGCCCAGGAAAGCTGGGTGATGCCACTACCCCCGAAGCAGTCAATCAACTTTCCTGGAAGGTGATTGTGTGGGGGATGTTTGGCATCCACCCAGCTTCCACTGGAAGGGGATAGCCTATTCTGCATCTAGAAATGCTGGGTTATGCCACCTCCCCCATAAAATAACCTTCCTGTTATAGAAAAGCTGAGTGACTGCTTCGGGGGTTGTGGCATAACCCAGCATTCCCTGATACTGGATAGGGTATTTAATGTTCAGGAAAGCTGGGTGATGCCACAACCCCCGAAGGCAGGTCACTCAGCTTTTCTATAACAGGAAGGTGATTGTATATGGGATGTGGTATAACCCAGCTTTCCTGGATGCAGAATATGCTATCCCATGTCCAGGAAAGCTGGGTGATGCCACACTCACCACAAACAATCACCTTCCTGTCATAGAAAAGCTGAGTGACTGCTTTGGAAGTTGTGACATCACCCAGCTTTCCTGGATACTGGATAGGGTATGTAATGCTGGGTGATGCCAAATCCCCAACAGCAGCCACTCAGCCTTTCTGCTGTATGACAGGAATGGCTGAGCAGCGCCTCAAGACGCTTTTCCCTGCTGCCCTTGTTATTCAACAGAGCAACAGGTGCAGGAGACCTGCCAACTCTCTCGGGAGTCCAGGAGGTCCCCCATCTTTGCGGTCGTCTCCCAGATGTTCTGGGAGAGTTGGCAAGTTGTATTGGTGAATTCATAAAGGTTCATATTATGGCCTGAATATAGAATCACTAGAGATTTTGGGTGACATGTAGGATTTTTGCCGCCCAGGCGCCATTTTTTTTTTTTGCCGCATAAAAGTAGTGTAGAATGTGCCTGAATCTAGAAACCTGTTCTACTGCGGGTCATAGATTTAGCGCATTCTGAATTCAGGCTCAGGTAAACCCCTTGTAAAGTGCTCTACCTGTTCCAGCAGTAATGCACCTGGATTTGCCGGACTGAAGCTATAAATATGCAGCTTCGTACGGTTGTAGTGCCCTGCCTCCCGCACGCCCCCCGAAATCAGTGCTGCGGGCGCTCTGTACTGCGCCTGTTACTGGAATGTGCCTGATTAAAAATATAGGGAACAGGGCTGCGCTAGATTTCGGGCTGAAAAGTCGACAGACTTCTGCTGCAGCCTCTTTCATACATGTCGCACTTTATCTTTGCAAGAACGACAACAACAACAATAACAGTGCGGAAATCTGCAACAAATCGCTCCAGAATAAGAACCAGCTGGAAAAAAAAAAAATCAGCCATACAAAATCTGCATACATGAACAAACATTGACTGGAAAATCTGCAACAAATCGCTACAGAACAAACATTTGACCTGAAAAAATCCTGCAACAAAATCGCTACAGAACAAAACATTGACCTGAAAAATCTGCAACAAATCGCTACAGAAAAAGAATCAGCTGGAAAATCTGCAACAAATCGCTACAGAACAAACATTGACCTGAAAAATCTGCAACAAATCGCTACAGAACAAACATTGACCTGGAAAATCTGCAACAAATCGCTACAGAAAAAGAACCAGCTGGATAATCTGCAACAAATCACTCCAGAAAAAGAACCAGCTGGAAAATCTGCAACAAATCGCTACAGAACAAACATTGACCTGGAAAATCTGCAACAAATCGCTACAGAAACAAACATTGACCTGAAAAATCTGCAACAAATCGCTCCAGAAAAAGAAACTAGCTGGAAAATCTGCAACAAATCGCTACGTAACAAACATTGACCTGAAAAATCGGCATCAAGTTGCTCCACTCTGCACTGACTATTTCCACGCAGCAGATCTGGAATCTCTCATCCTTTTGCCGCTGCTACATTACATTGTGAATCTCCCATGCACAGATCCACAGGGAGAATCCCCAGCACTTGCTGCCGCTAGGTTGCAGCCACAGGGTGGACGTCTCATCACTCACCAGTTCTAGGATCCGCACTGAGGGTCGCTCACCCTGTAAAGCATCCGCTGCGCCCGATCTGTTCCGAAAAAGCTCATCCCACAGTCACTGAGATCTGGGACTGTGGAGTCACCGCCTTGAGCTCTTTGTCACGTTCCTGACTCCTGGGCAGTTTTTGCAGTGTGGCCCCTGGGGGCATCATCCTGCTGACAGCAGCCCCTGCCACTATCCTGCTGCCATATAGGGGGACTTGGTGGGTACAATGTTAGGTAAGGAGTACGTGTCACATGAACATCCACATGATACCAGGACACAGCAGAACATTGCCCATCACCTCCGCCATCTTGTCTTCTTCCCATAATGCATTCTCCGGCTAATCTTTCCCGGTAAGTGTTGCACCTGGCCTCCTCATGATACAGGACTCCCAGAAGAACATTTGCCCATCACTTCTGCATGCTTTGTCTTCTTCCAATAATGCATCCTGCGCCATCTCTTCTCCTAGCAGAAGTCGTTTTCTACCTCAGTCCTAGGACCTTACCAAGGTCCATGTGTCCAGGATCTCCCACTGAATGCACTGAGAATAATTACATCACTTGTGCAACACTGAGGAAATCCTGAAAACTTAACCTGTTGGTGGGTCCTGAGGACTGGAGTCTAGAAACACTGACTTAGCAGAACATTGCCCATCACCTCCGCCATCTTGTCTTCTTCCCATAATGCATCCTGGCCTCATCTCTTCCCAGGTAAGTGATGCACCCGGCCATCCACATGATACCAGGACTCCCCAGCAGAACATTGCCCACACCTCCCCCTCTTGTTTTTTCCCAAAAATGCCCCTGGCCCCATCTCTTCCCAAGTAAGTGATGCACCCGGCCGTCCACATGATAGAAAGCAGGATTTTTCAGACTGGACACCTACACCTATTTTTTCAGTTCTAATGCCCCTTGTAGACACATTTGGGACTGGACAGGGGTCAGCAGGGGCCCTAATACCAGTTTGCAGCTCCGGGGCTCCATACTGAGCAGCTGTGGCCCCTGTGTGTCCTGACACCTTTCTACTATCACCAATCATTTATGCTGCAGTTGCTCCTCTATGGGATCGGGCCAGACAGGGCAGCCTTCACCTCCCAAACATCAATGAGCATTGGGGCCCCAGGACCCTGTTCCCAGTCGTCCTTCCTTGGACACTTTTGGTAGGGACTAACCACTACACATCAGGGAGACCCCACAAGTCTTGCTGTTCTGGAGATGCTCTGACCCAGGCGTCCTCCCCATTTGGTCAGAGATGTCAGATTCTTACACTTCACGCATCAACTTCAAGAATTTCTTTTACTCCCATAGAAGTGAACAGCGAGGACTCTGGAGATGTGCAGCAATGTCCTCCTTAATTCTCTGGATGCAGCGGGTAGCGGCCGCCTCTTCATGTATAACAGGGGTCAGGGGGTCTCTATTCTGGAGAGATGTCAAATATGCCCAAAATGTTCAAGGTTGTGTGTCATACATTGTGGTCCCTGTTGTGTATGCTACAACTCCTGCAATGCATTACAGCATGCTCTGTACAGACGCTGCCCACTAGGGTGCAGCAGGGGGATGTGAGGTGCTACTGTCCAAGAGCTACAGCGAAGCCAGCAGAATTGTGAATGCTGCTCTGGATATGAATGAAGATGTAAGTGAAGTACAAGAGTTTAGAAAGTTACAGAGAGTTATGAGGTTTAACAGTGAAGGATGTGGCCTTAACCTTCAGGTATAGGGAGCCGTCCGCTCGTGGCTGTCAGTCAGGTTTGATTAATGGCAGCCGTCACAGCTTCAGAACCCAGATACATCCCGGGCACAGACCCTCCGGTCACTGGCAGGGGGTGCGAGCTGCTGTATAAGGATTTCCATTTTTAGCAGCCACGTGACCACTTAGCTGCAATCGATAAAGTCTTTAGAGAGCTCGTCATTTCCATTAGACGGTACAAAATAATTTGCTGGCTTCAGCTTGTGAGACCGGAGAATGATCAATATCTGCTGCAACAACTCCACAAGGAAGACGCAGCCCGCGCCTCGAATGTATGGCTCCAGAGCTTCTCAGCATTGTCTCAAGATTGTGCTCATTATTATATCATAGCTCAGTGCAAATAAGAACCTGCAAATTGTAGCGGCACAAAATCTCCAGATATAAGAATTGGGTCCACTAACCAGAGAATTCACCAAAGGCAACACATGACCTCCCGGCCAGGAGACACATGGACTCGTTATAGGACTCCTATAAAAATACCTATGTGATGTGCAGCACACCTCATCACCTATAACTACTATTGTGCTGCCCCCTACCTACAGAAATGTAGCTACTATAATACTGCCCCTTATGGACAAGAATATAACTACTATAATACTGCTCCCTATGCACAAGAATATAACTACTATAATACTGCCCCTTATGTACAAGAATATAACTACTATAATACTGCTCCTATGTACAAGAATATAACTACTATAATACTGCTCTATGTACAAGAATATAACTACTATAATACTGCCCCCTATGTAAAGGGAAAATAACTACTATTATACTGCCTCCCATGTACAGGAATATAACTACTATAATACTATCCCTATGTACAAGAATATAAATACTATAATACTGCCATTATGTACAAGAATATGACTACTATAATACTGCTCCCTATGTACAAGAATATAACTGCTATAATGCTACCCCCTTTGTACAAGAATATAAATAAAAAAATTTTGTCCCATGTAAAGGAAATTAACACTATAAAATGCTCCCATGTCCCAAGGAATATAAAATAAAAATTTTAAAACTGCCCCCTATGTACAAGAAAATTTTAAAAAAATATTTTAATGCCCCTATTAAAAAAATTTTCTCTATTTTTAAAAATGCCCCCTTTTTTCCAAAAATAAAACTTATTTTTTGCCCTTTTTGCACAAGAAATTTTAAAAAAATTTTAAAATGCCCTTTAAAAAGAAAATTAAAAAACTTTTTTACTGCCCCCCTTTTTAAAGGAATTTAATCCTTAAAACCTTTTTATTGCAAAAGAATTTTTTAAATAATAAATAACTGCTCCTATGTTAAAAAGAATATAACTCTATAAAATGTCCCCATGTACCCCGAAAAATAACTTCAAAAATTACTGCCCTATGAAAAAAGGGAAAATTTTAATAAAATTAAACTGCTCCCTTTTACAAGAAAATTTAAAAATACCAAATTTCCCCCTATTTTTACAAAACACATAATAAAATAAAGTCCCATGGACAAGAATATAATACAAAAATAAAGCCCCCAAAGAAAGAAAATAACTATATAATAAAGCCTATGACAAGGAATTTTAAATACTAAATTTTCTGCCCTTGCACAAGAAAATTTTTTAAATATAAAAAATGCCCCCCATGTACAAGAAAAATAAAAATACAATTTAATTTTGCTCTATGAAAAGGGAAAATTTAACCCTTATAATATTTTTTCCCCATGTACAAGAATATTAAAATTTATAATTTTTGGGTTATGCAAAAGAAATAATAAAAAAAATACTTTCCCCATGTTTCAAGAATATTAAAATAAAAATAATGTTATGCCCAAGTATATAATACATAATATGCCCTTTTTGTTACAAAAATTTTAACTCTATAATACGCCCCCTGACAAGAATTTAAAATACTATAAAATGGCCCCCCTTGTACAAGAATTAAATACAATTAATTTTGCTTATGCACAAGTATATAATACTTAATATGTCCATGTTTTCAAGAATATAAACTACAATAATACTGTCCTATTTCAAAAAGGAAAAATAATATATTAAAAAAATGCTCCTAAAGTTTTCCCAAAAAATATAATTTCTTAATTTCTGTCCTATGTACAAGAAAATAACTTTTATAAATTCCCGCCCCATGCACAAAAATTTTAACTTCCCATAATTTCTGCCCTTAAAGCCAAAAAAATATAAAAATTTCCCAAATAAAGCCCTATGCAAAGAATTAACTACTATAATTAAATTTCCCCCCATGAAAAGAATTTTTAAATAAAAAAAATGTCCTATGAAACCCAAAAATATAAAATACTATTATGTTATGGGCCCAAAAATTAAATACTATAATTTCTTCTTCCCTATGCAAAGAATAAAACTTTCTAAAAATAATGCCCCCCATGTACCCAAAAATATAACTACCAATTTAAAACTGTCCCATGCAAAGTTATAAATAAAATAATGTCCCTTTTACAAAAAATATAACATATAAATACTGTCCTATGTAAAAAAATTAATATATAATTTTCTGCCCAAAGTAAAAGAAAAAAACCTTTATATTTCGGGTCCAAAAAAAACAAAAATATTTTTATTTAATATTTTGCCCCTTTTTACAAGGAATTTAACTTATTTTTTAACCTGCCCCTTTTAAGGTTTTTAAATTTTAAAAAGTAGTTCAGGAAATTTATAATAAATTTTAAGCTCCCTTTGTACAAGATTATAAATAAATAATACTGCCTTAAAGTAAAAGAATATAATAAAAATTTTTTTTGCCCCCATTTACAAGAAAATAAAATACAATTTTTTTCTGCTCCCTTTTCCAAGAATATTTAAATACTATAAACTGCTCCCATGTTTCAAGGGAAAATAATACTAAAATATGTTCTATGTTTCAAGATTTTTTTAATATACTAATTTTGGGCCCCTTTTTCCAAAGGAAAAATAATATATAAACTGCCTATGCACAAGATTTTTAAAACTTTAATATGGCCCCCCTTTTACAAGAATATTTTTCTTAATTTCCCGGCCCCATGTAAAGGGAATTTTAAAACCCAATTTTTACCCGTTTATGAAAAATGATTTTTTCTCTATAATAAGGTCCTTGTTCCGTTCTTAAAATGTTAAGGCCCCCGTTATAATATTTTATGCCCTTTTTTTACAAAGGGGCTTTTAATTTTAAAAAATTTCCATCAAAAAGGGAATTTTTACTTTTTAATATGTTTTGTTCCGTTTTTTAAATATAATTTTTGGTCCTTTGACGATTTTAAATACTATTAAAATTTTCCCCTGGGGAAGGAAAAAAACTTTTTTTATAATTGGGTTTTTGAAAAGGTTTTAAAATTTAAAATTTTTTTGGTTTTAAAGCTTAAGCTTAATTGGGTTTTTAATTTTTAAAAGATTTAATTTTTAAATAGTTTGTAAAGGGGAAAAATTTTTTTTTTATGTCCCTTTTCAAGGGGGGGGGTCTAAAAAATTTCTGTTTAATTTTGTTTAACTACCATAATTTGTTTTCAAAAATTTTCTTTTTAGGCCCCAAAAGTAAAAAGATTAAAAAATTTTAAATTGCCTATGTTAAGGGGAAAATATATAATAAAATTTTTGCCCCCCTTTTTACAAAAGGGGGTTTTAAATATTTTAATAAGGGGTTTTTTTGTTTTTGTTTAAACAATTTAAATATTTTTTGTTTAAAATATAAATTAAACCCATATGTTAAACTTTATTTAATTCTTTTAAAAATGTTTGGTTCAAGGTATAAAAATTTTTAAAAATGCCCCCTTTGTTTAAGAATTTTGTTTTCTTTTAATACTGTCCCTTGGTTCCCAAGGGAAAATAATCCCATTACCTCCCCCTATGTAAAAAAATATTAAATATTTTTTACTGCCCTTTTAAAGTACAAGAATATAACTACATATTAAAAATTTTCCCTTTGGGACAGGGGAAATAAAATAATATAAAAAATGCCCTTATGTACAAGAATTTTAAAAATACCCATAAAAAAGCCATGGGAAAGGTTTTAAACTACTATAAAACTGTCCTTTACAAGAAAATAACTACTATAATTCCCCCTTTTGTAAAAAGGAATATAACTCCTATAATATGCAAAGTTCAAAATATCCCACTATAAAAATGCCCCCAGTCCCCGGGTTAAATATCTAAATTTCTGCCCCAAAGTAAAAAATTTTAACTACTTAAAAATTTTTCAAAGTACAAGAATTAGTATTTAATTTTGTCCCTATGTACCCCGAAATAAACTTTTCTAACTACTGCCCCATGTACAAGGGGCTATAATCTTAATAGCCCTATTTTACAAGAGTATAACTACTATAATACTGCCCTAGTTTTTTTAAGAATATAGCTATTAAAAAATAATGTCCCTATGTACAAGGGAAAATAATTTTCCCATAATATGTTCCCCATGTAAAAAGGGAAAATAACTTTTCCCATTAAAATGGGCCCCCCTTTTTACAAAAAATTAGCTATATAAAAAATTTCCCCCGTCAGTTTTATGTTGTTTTTTACCCCGTTGTTCTGGGTTTCCCTGATAATTTGGGATCCTTTGCTTTTTTCTGTTAGTGGATCATCTCTCTGCCCAATCCGTGTTTCCCCATCCCCGGGGGAAACCGGGTTTTATGGGATTTTAAAACTTCTAAAATGAACACCTGGCCCTAAAGGGCCCTTTGGGAGCAGAATGTGGGCTGGTCTGGAAGTGCCCGAGAATAAAAAAATAATATAACAGTAGAATTGTGATTGCAGCTCTGGGTGTGATTGGAGCTGTTAGAAAAAAAGTGGTGGGAAAAAAATTTTTAACCCCCTCCTTACTTGGTGAAATAGGTGTTTTCCCCCATGATAACCTGCGAAAGTGTGCCGGGGAAACCCCTGGACGAAGTTTTCCCCAAATTTGTTTTTTTAAAATTTCACCTTTCTTTAAATTTTTTGTTTTTTCTTCCGCAGCAGGGAAAGCAGAAAACCCCCCCCCCAGCAGGGGCCCCTCCCCCCAGCAGAGCCCCCCATGAGCAGAGCCCTCCCTTAGCAGAGCCCCCCCGGGGACAGGGGCCCCCCCTTAGCAGGAAACCCCCCCCAGGCCCGAGCCCCCCGTGAGGGGAGAGGGCCCCCTTTAAAAAGAGCCCCCCCGTGAGCAAAAGCCTTCCCTTTTGCGAGCCCGCCCCCCCCAGGCCCCCCAAAGAGCAGACCCCCCCCGAGAGGCCCCCCCGGGGCAGAGCCCCCCCCGAGCAGGGCCCCCCCCGAGCAGAGCCTTCGCGGGGCAGAGCCCTCCCGACCGAGGGCCCACACAAAGCCCGAGCCCCCCGCGGCAAAAGCCCCCCCTGAGCGAGCCCCCCCGGGCAGAGCCCCCCCTGAGCGAGCCCTCCCCGGGGCAGAGGGCCCCCCCCCCGATCAGAGCCCTCCCTTGCAGACCCTCCCTTTGCAGGGGGGCCCTTTTTAGGCGAGCCCTCCCTTAGCAGAGTCCTCTCTTAGCAGAGCCCCCCGCGAGCAGAGCCCCCCCTGAGCAGAGCCTTCCGCGAGCAGAGCCCTCCGGCCCAGGCCCCCCCCGAGCGAGCCCCCCGCAAAACCCCGAGCCCTTTCCCCGAGCAGGGCCCTTCCCTTTACAGGGGCCCTCGCGGAAGCAGGGCCCCCTGCGGACAGAGCCCCCCGCGAAAGAGGCCCTCCCCTGAAAAAGAGCCCCCCCATGAGCAGGCCTTCCGCGGGCAGAGCCCCCAAAGGCAGAAGGGGCCCCCCGGAACAGAGGGGCCCCCCGCGGCAGGGGGCCCGCCCGAACAGACCCCTCCCCGAGCGAGCCCTCCCCGAGGAAAAGGGCCCTCCCCGAGCAAACGCGCCCCCGAGCCCCCGGCCCCTTTACGAGCAGAGCCCTTTCCCTGGGCAGAGCCCTCCCTGAGAAGACCCTTTTTGAGCAGAGCTCCCCTTTTGGGAGAGTCCCCCCGGGGCCCCCGCGAGCAGAAAGGGCCCCCGAGAGAGAGGCCCCTTTAATGGGAAAGGGGCCCCCAATTTTAAACCCGAGCCTTTTCCCGGTGGCAGAGCCTTCCGGGGAGCAAAAAGCCTTCCCCGAGCAGAAAACCTTTCCCCCGAGCAGAGTCCCCACGAGGGAGCCCCCAATGAGGAGCCCCCAATGGAGCAGAGCCCCCCCTGTGCAAACCCCCGTGAGCGAGGCCCCCCGGGGAGGGGGAGCCCTTTCCCTGTGCAGAGCCCCCCGTGAAAAAGAACCCCTTCCCTGAGCAGAGCCCTCCCTGAGCAGAGCCTCCCTGGGGCAGAAACCCTCCCTGGCAGAGCCCCCCCAAAGGGGCCCGAGCCCTTCCCCTGAAACAGAGGGCCCCCTGAGCACGGCCCCCCGCGAAACCCCGGACCTTCCCCCGAGCGAGCCCTCAATGAGGAGGCCCCCCCCGTGAGCAGAAACCCCCCAACTTTGGGAGAAACCCCCTGGCAGGGGCCTTCCCCGAGCCCGAGCCCCCAACTGAGCAAACCCCCTGTGAGCAGGCCCTCAAAGGAAACAAGGCCCCGTGAGCAGAGCCCCCCCCCCCCCCCCAGAAGGGAAAAAACCCCCCCCTGAGGAAAACCCCTTGCAGAGGCCCCCCCTGAGCCCCGAGGGCCCCCCCGTGCAGAGGCCCCCCGGAGCAGGCCCCCCCCGAGGGAGGCCTTCAGAGAAAAGCCTTGCGAGAAAAGCCCCTTTTTGGGGGCAGAGGCCCCCCGTGAGCCAAAGGCCCCCCCTGGCGAGCCCCCCGTGAGCAGAGCCCGCCCCGGGGCGAAGCCCCCCGGGGCAGAAACCCCCTGTGAGTGCCTCCGTCGCCGGGACCCCTTTATGTTAACCGGGCGAACCCTTTTTTTTTTTTTTTTAACCCCCCGTCACAGATTCCGAAGCGCCCCTGGGCTCGTCGGTTGTGGGTGGGGAATGTCTTTGAAGTGCGCCCTCTGATTAAATTTGTGGGGGTCTTGGGGGTTTCCGGCCACGGGTTTTTCCCCGTGAAACATCCGTTTCCCGGCGGGCCCGGCTTTTTATTCGTTAGTCCGGGAAAAAACCCCCCCCGGGGGAAATTTCATCATAAATAGGAAAAAATGGGGAGCGACACCGTTGGGAAAAAGAAAAACCGTAATCCCCAGGTGCCCCCTTTTAATTCCCTTTAAACCCTCCGGGGTGTTTCCACCCCGGGGTTTTGGGGGTAGATTTCCCCGGGGGGTTGGGAAAAAGGGGGGGCAAGGGCCCTTACCCGGGCCCCCCACAGCTGGGGGGGGGCCAAAAGCCCCCCTCCCCCCCTAAGGGGGCCCCCGCATTGTAGTTTGGGGGGGGCCCATTTCCTTCTTGACCCGGGGGGCCCGGAGCGTTGGGGTTTTCCTGGTCTTTGCTTTTTGTGTCGTTCTTATATCCAGGCCCCCCTGTTTTCGGCCGTCCGGGCCCCTGAAGTATTCCGGGCCCCCGGGGGGAGCTCGGGGGCACTTTTTATTAGCCCGGGGGGACTTTTTGTTTAGGGCAATGTTTGGGCCTAGGTTTTTCGCCAGGAAAAAACCAAAAGGGGAGGAACCCCCGGGAAAAAAATAACAACGGTCTAAAACCCCCGTTCAGACGGGTCGGGCCCGCCAGGGGAAAAACCAGAACATCAGGGGGAAACCCAGAAAAAATTTCTATAAAAATTTCCCATTTAAATAAGAGAGGTTTTTTTACTGTACATAACCCCACGGGTTATGAGAGGTTTTGGGGTCATTTAATGTGGGGGGGTACCGGCCCCCCTGAGCTTTTGGGGATTAATCCTAACTGTGTGATACCGTCTCCGGCGTGTTTTTTTTTATCCTGTGTGTTAAACCCGTCTGCTGTGTGTGTAAACTAATCTCTCCCGTGTTGATACCGGGTTTCTGAGGGTGTGTATTAAACCTTTGTGTGTTTTGTTCTTTCTGAGCTGTTGTTTAATTTCCTTCTGTGTTTTTACCTCTGCGGGAGCGGTTTTTATCTATCCTTCCTGTGTTGATACCCCTTTTGAAAACTGGGTATTTTAAACCTATCCTGTGTGATACTGTTGCTGAGTGTGTATTTTTCTATCCCGTGTGTTTCCGGGGCTGCTTTGTTTTGTATCTAATTTCCCCTTTTTGTGTTTATACCCTTTGCTTTTGGGTGTGTATTAAATATCCTTTTTGTGTTTTGGGTTTCTGAGTGTGTTTTTAATCCTTCCTGTTTTGATTACTGTTTTGAGCCCGGGGTATCTTTTCCCATCCTGTTTTTTTAACCCTTGTGTGTGTGTATTAATCCCCTGGGTTTGGGTACCCCTCTGGTGAGCTTGTTTTAATCCCTTTTTGGATTTCGTTGCTGAGCTGGGGTTTTCTAAACCGGGTCTGTGTGATCCGTCTGTTGGGGCTTTTTGTTTTTAATCCTATCCTATGTTGGGTATATTTGCTGCGCCCCGTGTATTAAAAAATTTTCCTGTGTGAAATTGTTTAGGTTTTGTATTAACCAAACCCAAGTGATACTGTTGCTGGTGTGTATCTAATCCTACTTTTGTGTGATACCATTGCTGAGGTGTATCTAATTTATCCTGTGTGATAGTTTGCTGAGCTGTGTATTAATTATCTGTTGATAAAATCTGCGGTGGGTGTGTAAACAAAAATTTAAAAAAATGTGATTTTTGGGGTTTCTGAGCTTTTTGTTTCTAATCCCTCCGTGTGTCCGTTTTTTGGAAATTTTGTAAAATTAAACCTTTTCCAAATTGGGTTAAAGTCTGCTGAGCTTTTTTGTTTTTTTTTTTTTTTTTTTTAATCCTATCCCGTGTTGGTACCAAATTTTCTGAGCTGTGTTTTCTAATCTTATCCTGTTTGATAAGTTGTGGGGTGTTTTATGTAAACCTATCCTGTGTGATTCCCCTCGGGAGCTGTGTATTAATTCCCTTTTTTGTGTTTATAACCCTCTTTTTGGCGTGTATTTAAAACCCCATCCCGTGTTTATTCTGTTGTTTAGTGTTTTATTTAAAACATTCCCGTGTGATACTGTCGCTGAGTGGTTTTATTAATTTCCGTTCCGGGGTGATACCCTTTTGAGGGGTTTTCATTAAACCCCCCCCTGTGTGATACTTTTTGCTGGGTGTTGGATTTAATTCCATTCCCCTGTTATAAGTTTTGAGTGTGTGTCTAATTTTTTTTTCCTTTTGTGATAAGTCTGCTGGGGGCTGTGTATCTTAAAACCAAAATTTTGTTGATACATTTGCTTTGCTGTTTTTTTTAATCCTTCCCTGTGTGATACCCCGGTTTTGCTGAGTGTGTATCTAAATTTCCCATCCCGTTTGGTTTCCCCTTGTGAAGCTGTGTTTTAAACCTATCCGGGGTTGGGTCCCTTGTGAGCTGTGTATCTAAAAGTTTCATGTGTTGATACCCTTTTTCTGGGTGTATTAATCCTATCCTGTGTGATACCCTTGCTGAGCTGTGCGTTTTAATCCATCCTGGGTGATTTTCCGGGTTTTGAGCTGTGTATCTAATCCAAACCTGTGTGATAAAGTTTCCCGTGGGTGTGTATCTAATTCCTATTCCGTGTGGGTTTAAAAATTTTTGCTTTAGCTGGTACCCCAATTAATTTTTGTGGGTACCCTTGCTGGCTGTGGATCTTTAGTCATTTGTGGTACCGTTGTGGCTTTTATCTAAATCATAGTGGGTTCGTTTTTGGGGGTGTATAACCCAAGGGTTTTCTTATTAAATGGGTAAATTTTAAACTTTTTATACCCGTAAGGGCCATATAAAAATTTTGGGAAAATGACACCCCGTTTTACCTTTTTACGAAACCCTAAATTTGATTTTATAATGGAAATAGAATCAGACCCTTTTTCTCTCTTTTTAGGGGCTCCCGTTAAAAACTGGATGAAGGGTTTGGGGGTCTAGCTCGGTAACATGGCCCGCCCCGGGTTTATAAAAGGGGCCAGAAGGGCATGGGGCCCAAAAAAAATAATTTTAAATAAAGGGTTTAATTTCCCCTCCTTGGTTATAAAACCCCTTTTTTTGGGAATGCGGCCTGAAAACCCGACCCGTGGGGCATCACCAGGCCCCCGGGGTTTTTTTCCTTTTTGGCAATGACGGCCCGAAAAACCCTGAAACCCAAATGGAAACACCAGACGCTGGGGTTTTTTCCTTGTTGGCAAAAGACGGCCTTTAAGCCTTGACCTCAAGTACATCACCCCCCGCGGGTCCCCCTCCCTTTTTGGCCCAAAGAAGGGCCCGAAGCCCTAACCCCTGGGGCAAACACCGACGCTGGGCCCTCCTTTTTGGCAATATGGCCTGAAGCCCTTTACCTCGTGGGGCAAACCCAGAATTCTGGGTTCCCCTTAAAAAGGGAATGCCCGGGCCCGAACCCTGACCTCGTGGAAACACCCGAGCCGGGTTTCCTTTTTTTTTTGGCAATGAGGCCCGAAGCCCCGACCCATGGGCCAAAACCCCGACGCTGGGGTTTCCCCCCTTGTTGGCAAAAAACCGGCCCTTAAGCCCTGACCCCAAAGGACCCCACCAACGCTGGGTTTTCCCTTTTTGGCAATGACGGCCCGAAGCCCGACCCCATGGACAAAACCCCGAGGGGGTTTTTTTCCCGATGGCAAAGGGGGTGAAGCCTTTACTCTGGGCATCCCCACGCTGGGTTTTCCCCCTTTGTTGGCCCAAAGCGGCCCGAAGCCCTGACCCTCGGGGGACATTTACCAGACGCTGGTTTTCCCCCTTTTTTGGGAATAAAGGGGCCCGAAGCCCCGACCTGTGGACAACACCAAATGCGGGTTTTCCCCCTTTTGGCAATGACGGCCTGAAAAACCCCGACCTCAGGCATCACCAGACGGGGGTTTCCCCTTTTTGGGCAAAAACGTCCCGAAGCCCTTGGGCCTCATGGAATCACCCCCAACGCTTGGGGTTTTCCCCCTTTTGGCAATAATGGGCCTAAACCCCCCCTTTAAACCCCCTGGGGCTTTACCCGGGGCGGGTTTTTTCCCCCCTTTTTTGGGAAGACGGGGCCCAAGTCCTACCTCAAAGGGGCATCCCCAAAACGCGGGGGTTTTCCCCATTGTTTTTCCCAATTTTACGGCCCGGGAAAATTGACCCCATGGACATCAACAGACGTGGGTTTCCTCCCTTTTTGGGAATAATGGCCTGAAACCCCCAACCCCAAAGGAAATCCCAGGAGCTGGGTTTTTCCCCTATGTTGGCAAAATGAGGGGCCTTTAAGCCTTGAGTAGGGGCATACCAGGAGCTGGGTAATCCTTTTTTTGTTTGGGAATGACGCCGAAGCCCCTTTAGTCCATGGGGGTTTACCCGATGCTGGTTTTTCCCCCCTTGTTGACAAAGACGGGCTGAAGCCTTGAGCCTGGACATCACCAGACCAGGGTTTCCCCTTTTTGGCAGTGATGGTGAAACCCTTTGGTCCCTGGGCATCACCCAAAACTGGGGGTTTTTCCTTGTTGGCCAAAGGGCCTGAAGCCTTTGGGCCCATGGACATTTACCAGATGCTGGGGTTTTTTTTCCCGTTGGCAATGACGGCCTGAAAGCCTTTTACCCATGGACATCAGCAGATGGTGGGTTTTTCCCCCTTTTTTTGGGCAAAAGACGGCCCGGGAAACCTTGAAACCCATGGAACACCCCGATGCCTGGGGTTTTTTCCTTTTTGGCAATGACCCGGGAAGCCTTGAGTCATGGGCCTCACCCGATTTGGGTTTTCCTTTTTGACAATGAAAAGGAAGCCTTTTGGGTCAAGGAATCAACCCGATTCGGTTTCCCCCCTTGGGGTTTACAATGACGGTCCGAAGCCGTGAGCTCATGACATCACCAGACGATGGGTTATCCTCCTTGTTGGCAGTGACGGCCTGAACCCTGACTCATGGACATCACCAGAACTGGTTTCCTCCATGTTGGCAATGACGCCTGAAGCCTTGACCTCAATGACATCACCAGACGCTGGGTGTTATATTTTTTAATATCCTCTTTGTTGGCAATGACGGCCTGAAGCCTTGAACCTCCTTGACAACACCAAACCCTTTCTGGGTTTTCCTCCTGTTTGCAATGACGGCCTGAAGTGCCCCCCCCCTGACCTCAAGGACATCCACCAGACGCTGGTTTCCTCCTTGTTTGAAATGACGTCTGAATCCCTGACATCATGGACAACACCAGACGCTGGTTTCCTGCTTGTTAGCAATGACGCTGAATAGATCCCTGACCTTAGGACATCACCATAACGCTGGGTTTCCTCCTTGTTGGCAATGAAGGCCTGAAGCCCGACCTCATGGACATCACCAGAACCGCGGGGTTTTCCTCTTATTGGCAATGACGGCTGACGCCCATGACCTAAATGTACAACACCA
This sequence comes from Phyllomedusa bahiana, assembly GCA_025379985.1. Classification (NCBI taxonomy): domain Eukaryota; kingdom Metazoa; phylum Chordata; class Amphibia; order Anura; family Hylidae; genus Phyllomedusa; species Phyllomedusa bahiana. The sequence goes on from JAODAL010018549.1 coordinate 24,256, forward strand.
GACTCTGGGTTACCTCCTGTTGGTAATGACGGCCTGAAGCCTTGACCACAAGGACAACACCAATGATGGGATTTCCTCCTTGTTTGCAATGACGGCCTGAAAGCCTTGAACCTCATGGAGCATCACCTACTCAGGGTTTTTCCCTCCTTGTTGGTAATGACGGCCTGAAGCCTTGACCTCATGGACATCACCAAATGCAGTGTTTTCCCTCCTTTTTTTGCAATGACACCGGAAGCCTTGAGCACATGGACATCACCAGATTGGGGTTTCCTCCTATGTTGACAATGAAGGTCCTGAATCCTTAGCTCATGACATCACCAGACGCTGGGTTTCCTCCTTGTTGGCAGTGACGGCCTGAACCCTGACCTCATGGACATCAACCAGACACTGGGTTTCCTCCTTGTTGGCAATGAATTCCTGAAGCCTTGACCTCCATGGACATCACCAGACGCTGGGATTCCTCCTGTTTGGTAATGACCTGCCTGAAGCCTTGACCTCATTGGACATCACCTAGACGCTGATACCTCCTTGTTGGCAATGACGCCTGAATCCTTGAGCTCCATGACATCCACATATGCTGGTTATCCTCCATGTTGGCAATGACGGCGGAAGCCTCGGAGCTCAATGACATCACCAGGATGATGTGGTTACCTCCTTGTTGGCAATGAAGGCCTAAGCCCTGACCATCACGGACATAAACCATGAGCTGGGTTTCCTCTTTGTGGCATCGACGTCCTGAAGCCTTGATCTCATGGACATCACCAGACGCTGGTTTCTCTTGTTGGCAATGACGCCTGAACCTTGATCTCATGACATCACCAGATGCTGTGATTCCATCCTTGATGGCAATGACGGCCTGTGAAGCCTTGACCTCATGGACATACCAACGCTGGATTTCCTCCTTGTTGGCAGTGATGGCCTGAAGCCTTGAGCTCATGACATCACCAACACTGGGTTTCCTCCATGTTGGCAATGACTCCTGAAGCCTTGACCTCAGACATCCAGACTCTGTGTTCCACCTTTTTTGCAATTCATGGCCTGAAGCATAGAGCTCATGGACATCACCAGACACAGGGTTTCCTCCATTTGCAATAGACGGCCTGAAGCCTTGACTCAAGTACATCCCAGACCGCTGGTTTTTATTCCTCCTTTTTGGCAGTGAATGCCTGATCCTTGACCTCATGGACAACACCAGACGCAGGGATTTCCTCCTTGTTTGTGCAATGACGGCCTGAGCCCTGACCATCATGGACATCCCCAGACCGCAGGTTTTCCTCCATGTTGGGAATGATGGCCTGAAGCCTTGACCTCAATGGACATCACCAGATGCTGGGTTACCTCCTTGTTGGTAATGACGGCCTGAATCCCTTACTTCATGGACATCACCAGACGCTGGGTTTTCCTTCTTGTTTAGCAATTTCGCCTTAAGCCCTGACCCTTATGGACATCACCAGACGCTGGGTTTCCTCCTTGTTGCAATGAAGGCCTGAAAGCCCTGACCCCCCCCTCATGGATGTGGGGTGGGGGGGGGGGAAGGGGTGGGGACATCACCAGACGCTGGGTTTCCTCTTATTGGCAATGACGTCCTGAAGCCCTTACCTAATGGACATCACCAGACGCTGGGTTCCTCTCTTGTTGGTAATCCGACGGCCTGAAGCTTTACCTCATGGACATCACCAGATGATGGGTTTCCTCCTTGTTGCAATGACGGCCTGAAGCCTTGAACCTCATGGACACCACCAGACGCTGGTTTCCTCTTGTTGTAAAGACGGCCCTGAAGCCATGACCTCATGAATCCCAGAATGCGGGTTTCCTCTTTTTGGCAAAGACACCGAAGCCTTGTGCTCATGGAACATCACCAGAATGCTGGTTTCCTCCTTGTGTGACAATGAAGGGTCTGCATCCTTTAGCATCAAGGACCATCACCAGACCTGGGTTACCACCTTGTTGGCATGACGGCCTGAAGCCTGACCTCATGGACATCACCAGACACTGGTTTCCTCCTTGTTGGCAATGAGGCCTGAAGCCTACCTCATGTGACATCACCAGACGCAGGGTTTCCCTCCTTGTATGCAATGATGCTGCAGCCTGACCACATGGACACAAAAACCTAGACGCATGGTTTCCTCTTGTTGGCATGACAACTGAAGCCTTTGAGCACAAGGACATCACCAGATGCTTGGTTTCCTCCTTGTTGGCAATGACCGGCGAAGCCCGATCTCTTTGACATACACCATACATATAGGTTCCTCCTTGTTGGGCAGATGAAGCCTGAAGTCCTGACCTCACGGACATAACCAGGAGCTGGGTTTCCTCTTTGTTGGCAATGACGGCCTGAAGCCTTGAGCTCATGGACATCACCAGACGCTGGGTTTCCTCTTTGTTGGCAATGACGCCTGAAGCCTTGAGCTCATGGACATCACCAGATGCTGTGTTTCCTCCTTGTTGGCAATGACGGCCTGAAGCCTTGACCTCATGGACATCACCAGACGCTGGATTTCCTCCTTGTGTGTAAGTGATTGCCTGAAGCCATGAGCTCATGACATCACCAGATGATGGGTTTCCTCCTTTTTGGCAATGACGGCCTGAAGCCTTGACCTCATGGACATCCCCAGACGCTGGGTTTCTCCTGTTGGCAATCATGGCCTGAAGCATTGAGCCTCATGGACAACACCAGACACTGTGTTCCTCCTTGTTGAGCATGACGGCCTGCAGCCTTGACCTCTTGGACATCCCCAGACGCTGGTTGTCCTCCTTGTTGGCAGTGATGGCCTGAAGCCTTGACCTCATGGACAACACCAGACGCTGGGTTTCCTCCTTGTTGGCAATGACGGCCTGAAGCCCTGACCTCATGGACATCCCATACGCTGGTTTTCTCCTTTTGGGAATGATGGCCTGAATGCCTTTGACCTCATGGACATCACCAGATGCTGGGTTTTCCTCCTCTTTTGGCAATGACGGCCTTAAGCCATTACCTCATGGACAACACCAGACGCTGGGTTTCCTCCTTGTTGGTAATGACGGCCTGAAGCCTTGACCTCATGGACATCACCAGACTCTGGGTTACCTCCTTTTTGGCAATGACACCGGAAGCCTTGAGCTCATGGACATCACCAGATGCTGGTTTCCTCCGTTGTTTACAATGACGGTCTGAACCTTTACCTCATGACCATCACCAGATGCAGGTTTCCTCTTGTTTGACAATGAACGGCCTGCAAGCCTTGAGCTCATGGAATTCCCAGACGCTGGGTTTCCTCCTTGTAGGCAAGGACGGCCTGAAGCCCTGACCTCAGGAAATCACCAGACGCTGGGATTCCTCCTTTGTTGGCAATGACGCCTGAAGCCTTGACCTCATGGGACATCACAGACGCTGGGTTTCCTCCTTGTTGGCAATGGACGCCTGAAGCCTTGACCTCAAGGACATCACCTAGACCGCTGTTTTCCTCCATGTGGCAATGACGCCTGAAGCTTGACCTCATGACATCACTCAGGATGCTGGGTTTTCCTCCTTGGAGGCAATGACGCCGGAAGCATTGAGCTCATTGACATCATCAGATGCCTGGTTACCTCCATTTTGGCAATGACTGCCTTAAGCCTGACCTCATGGACATCAACCAGACGCTGGTTTCCTCCTTGTTTGGCAATGACTGCCTGAAGCCCTTGACCCTCATGGACATCACCTAGACGCTGTTTCCTCCTTTTTGGCAATGACGCCCTGAAGCCCTCGAGCTCATGGACTCACCAGATGCTGGGTTTCCCTCTTGTTGGCAATGACGCGGAAGCCTCGAGCTATGGACATCACCAATGATGGTATTACTCCTTTTTGGGCAATGACGGCCTGAAGCCTCGAGCACATTGACATCACCATATGATGGTTTCCTCTTTTGGCAATGACGGCCTGAAGACATGACCTCATGGCCATCACCAAACACTGGGTTTCCTCCTTGTTGGCAATGAAGGCCTGAAGCCTTGATCTCATGGACATCACCTACGCTGGTTTTCCTCCTTGTTTGGCAATGACGTCCTGAAGCCTTGACCTCATGAACATCACCCGATGCTGGGTTTTCCTCCATGATGGCAATGTACCGTCTGATGCCTTCACTCATGGACATACCAGGCGCTGGGTTTCCTCCTTGTTGGCAATGATGGCCTGAAGCCCTTGACCCTCACGGAACATAACCAGTATCTGGTGATTCCTCTTTTGTTGGCAAAGACGGCCTACCTTTGAGCACATGGACATCACCAGACGCTGGGTTCCTCTTTGTTTGGCAATGACGCCTGTAGCCTTTGGCTCAAGGACATCACCAGATGCTGGGTTTCCTCCTTTTTGGCAATGACGTCCCTGAAGCCTTGACCTCATGGACAACACCATACGCTGGGTTTTCCTCCTTTTGGCAGTGAATGGCCTGAAGCCAAGATCTCATGTACATCACCATACACTGGGTTTCCTCCTATGATGGCAATGCGGCCTTGAAACCTTCACCTCATGGACATCCCCAGATGCTTGTTTCCCCTGTTTGGCAATCATGGCCTGAAGTCATTGAGCTCAGGACACCACCTACACTGGTTTCCTCCTTGTTGGCAATGAACGGCCTGAAGCCTTTACCTCATGTAACATCCCCAGACGCTGGTTATCCATCCTTGTTGTCAGTGATGGCCTGAAGCCTTGACATCATGGACATCACCAGACCTGGTTTCTCCTTGTTTGGAAATGACGGCCTGAAGCCCTGACCTCATGACATCCCCAGACGCTGTATTCGCTCCTTGTTGGAGAAGATGGCCTGAAGCCTTAACAACATGGACATCACCAGATGGCTGTTCCTCCATGTTGAGCAATGACTGCCTGAAGCCTGACCCATGGACATTACCATACGCTGGGTACTCCTCCTTGTTGTGTATTGACGGCCTGAAGGCCTTTACTCATTGACATCACCAGAATGCTGGTTTCCTCCTTGTTGACCATGACGTCCAGAAGCCTTGAGCTCAAGGACATTACCAGAGGCTGGGTTTCCTCCATGTTTGCATGACGGCCTGAAGCCCTGACCTCATGGACATTAACCCAGAAGCTGGGTTTTCCTCCTTGTTGGCATGAATGCCTGAAGCCTTTGACCCTCATGGACATCACCAGACCTGGGTTTCAACCTTGTTGGCAATGACGCCTGAAGCCTTGAGCTCAAGGGACATCAGTCAGATGCTGGGTTTCCCTTTTTGCAATACTGCCTGAACCATGACCTCATGGACATCACCATATGCTGGGTTTCTCCTTTGTTGGCAAAGACGCCTGAAGCCACCGACCTCATTGACATCACCAGACGCTGGTTACCTCCTTGTTGCAATGACGCCTGAAAGCCATGAGCTCATGGCCATCACCAGATGCTGGGTTCCACCATGTTGGCAATGACGCCTGAACCTTGCGCACAAGGACATCACAGACGCAGGTTTTCCACCTGTTGGCAAAATGAAGGTCCTGAATCCTTGAGAACTCAAAGTACTCACCAGACAGCTGGTTCCCTCCTGTTCAATGACGCCTGACGCCTCGACCATCATGGACATCACCAGACCTGGTTTCTCCTTGTAGGCATATCGACGCCTGAATCCTTGAGCTCATGGACATCACCAATGCTGGGTTTCCTCCTTGTTGGCCAATTGCCGCCTGAAGCCTTGAGCTCATGACATCACCAGACGCTGGGTTTCCTCCTTGTTGGCAATGAAGGCACTGAAGCCTTAACTCATGGGACATCACCAGACACTGGGTTTTCCTCCTTGTGCAAAGACGGCCTGAAGCCTTGAGCTCATGGACATCAACATACGCTGTGTTTCCACACTGCTGGAATGACGGCTGAAGCCCTGACCTCATGGACATCAACCAAGACGCAGTGGTTTTTTCCACCTTGCTGGTAATGACTCCTGAAGCCTTGACCTCCATGGAGAATACCAGACGCTGGGTTTCCAGCTGTTAGCAATGACTGCCTGAAAGCCCAGACCTATGGGACTCACCAGACGCTGGTATTTCCTCCATTTTGGCAATGAAGGCCTGAAGCCCTGACCTCATGGACATCAACCAGACGCTGGTGTTCTCTCTTATTGGGCAATGACGCCTGAAGCCCTGACCTTAACTGGACATCACCAGAACGCTGGGTTTCCTCTTGATGGTAATGACGGCCTGAACCCTAGACCACATTGACATCACCAGATGGAAGGGTTTTTCCTCCTTGTTGGCAATGACCGGCCTGAGACCTTGACCTCATGGACATCACCAGACTATGGTATTCTCCTTGTAGGTAATGAACGGCCTGAAAGCCTTGACCTCATGACATCCACATATCTGGGTTTCCCCCTTTTGGCAATGACAACCAGAAGCCTTGAGCCTCATGGACACACCAGATGCGGTTTCCTCCTGTTGACAATGAAGGTCAGAATCCATTACTCATGGACATCATCAGAACCTGGGATTTTTCCTCCTTGTGGGGCAGTGACTGCCTGAAGCCCAGACCTCATGGACATCACCAACACTGGTTTTCCTCCTTGTTGGCAATGAAGGCCTGAAGCCCTTGACCTCATGGACATCACCAGACGCTGGGTTTCCTCCTTGTTGGCAATGACTGCCTGAAGCCTTGACCTCATAGGACATCACCTAGACTCTGTATTCCTCCTTGTTGGCAATGACCTGCCTGAAGCCTAGTGCGCTCATGGACATCCACCAATGCTGTATTCCACCTTGATGGCAATGACGCGGAAGCCGAGCTCATTGACATCAACCAGATGATGTTTACCACCCTAGATTGCAATGAAGGCCTGTAACCCTGACGCTCACTGACATAAACCAGGAGCTTGGGAATTCCTCTTTGATGACAATGACTCCTGAAGCCTTTGCTCAAGTACAATCACCATACTCTGTTTCCTCTTTGTATGGCAATGCGCCTGAAGCCTTGACTCAATGGACAAACACCAGATGCAGTGTTTTTTCTCCAAGTTAGGCAATGACGTCCTGAAAGCCTTGACCTCATGGACATCACCAGACCTGTATTCCTCTTGTTGGCAGTGATGCCTGAGCCATGCTCATGGACATCACCAGACACTGGTTTACCTCCTTGTTTTGGCAAAGACGGCCTGAAGCCCTATGACCTCATTGACAACCCCATACTGGGTTTCCTCCTTGTTGGCAATCATGGCCAAAAGCATTGAGCTCATGGACGATCACTCAGAACACTGGTTTCCTCCTTGTTGGCAATACGGCCTGAAGCCATGACCTCATGGACAACCCCGACGCTGGATTTCCTCCTTGTTTGGCAGTGATGGCCTGAAGCCTTGACCTCATGGACAACACCCAGACGCTGGTATCCTCCTTGTTGGCAATGACAGGCCTGAGCCCTTACCTCATGGACATCCCAACGCTGGTTTCCACCTTGTTTGGGAAATGAGGCCTGAAGCCTTGACTCATGGACATCACCAGATGGCTGGGTTTCCTCCTAGTTGGCAATGACGGCCTGAAGCATTGACCTCCCTGGGACATCACCAGACGCTGGGTTTTCCTCCTTGTTGGTATGAGGCCTAAGCCTTGACCTCATGGACATCCAACCAAGACGTGGTTATCCTCCTTTTTGCAATGACACCTGTAAGCCTTGAGCTCATGGACATCACCAGATGCTGGTTTCCTCCTTGTTGGCAATGACGCCTGAAGCCTTTACCTCATGGACATCACCAGATGCTGGTTTCCTCCTTGTTGACAATGACGGCCTGAAGCCTTGAGCTCATGGACATCACCAGACGCTGGGTTTCCTCCTTGTTGGCAGTGACGGCCTGAAGCCCTGACCTCATGGAAATCACCAGACCGCTGGTTTTCTCCTTGATGGCAATGACGCCTGAAGCCATGACCTCATGACATCACCAGACTCTGGTTTCCTCCTTTTTGTCAATGACGGCCTGAAGCTTTGACCTCATGGACATCACCTAGACGCTGGTTTCCTCCTTGTTGGCATGAGCCTGAAAGCCTTGAGCACATGGACATCTACTCATATGCTGGGTTTCCCTCCTTGATGGCAATGACGCCGGAAAGCATTGAGCCATTGACATCATCAAGATGTGGGTTTTCCTCCTTTTTTTTTTTTTTTTTTTTTTTTTTTTTTTTTTGGCCATGACGGCCTGAAGCCATTGACCTCAAGGACATCAACATACGCTGGTTTCCTCCTTTGTTGGCAATGACTGCCTAATCCTGACCTCATGGACAACCCTATACGCTGTTTCCTCCTTTTTGGCAATGACCCTGAAAGCTCGAGCTCAGGACATCACCAGATGCTGTTGTTTCCTCCTTGTTGGCAATGACGTCGGAAGCCACGAGCTCATGGACATCACCAGATGAAAGGTTTTCCCTCTTTTTGCAATGACGGCCTTGAAGCCTCGAGCTCATTGACATCACCAGAATGATTGGTATTCCTCCTTTTGGCAATGACGGCCTGAAGCCCTTTAACTCATGGACCATCACGTACACTTGTTTACCTCCTTGTTGGCCAATGATGGCCTGAAGCCTTGATCTCATGGACAACACCATACACCACCACGCTGGTTTTCCTCCTGTTGTCAATGACGGCCTGAAAGCCTTACCTCATGTACATCACGCAGGTAGCTGGGTTTCCCTCCTTGATGGCAATGACGCCTGAAGCCTTGACTCAAGGACAACACAGGCGCTGGTTTTCCTCCTTGTTGGCATGATGGCCTGAAAGCCTAGACCTCCGGACATAACCCAGTAGCTGGGTTTCCTCTTGTTGGCAATGACGGCCTGAAGCCTTTGAGCTTATGGACAACACCAGACGCTGTTTTTCCTCTTTGTATTGCAATGACGCCTGAAGCCTGAGCTCATGGACATCACCAGATGCTGTGTTTCCTCCTTGTTGGCAATGACGTCCGAAGCCTATCCTCATGGACATCACCAGACGCTGGGTTCCTCCTTGTTGGCAGTGATGGCCTGAAGCCTTGAGCTTCATGGACATCACCAGACACTTGGTATCCTACCTTGTTGGCAATGCGGCCTGAAGCCTTCACCTCTGGACATCCCCAGATGCCTGGGTTTTCTCCTTGTTTGGCATCATGCCTAAGCATTGAGCTCATGGACACCACCAGACACTGTGTTTCCTCCTGTTGGCAATGACGGCCTGAAGCCCTTGACCTCAAGTACATCCCCAGACGCTGTTTTCCTCCTTGGATGGCAGTGAATGGCCTAAGCAATGACATCATGGACATCACCAGACGCAGGTTCCTCCTTGTTGCAATGACCCTAAGCCCTGACCTCATGACATCCCCAGACGCTGTTTTCCTCTTGTTGGGATGATGGTACCAAAGCCTTAACCTCATGGACATCACCAGATCGCTGGTTTTCCCCTTTTTGGCAATCGACGGCCTGAAGCCTAGACCTCATGGACATTACCATACAGCAGGGACTCCTCCCATTTTGGTAATCGACGGCCCGAAGCCCTATACCGTCATGGACACACCAGATGCAGTTTCCCTCCTTGGTTTGACAATGACGGCCTGAAGCCTTGAGCACATGGACATTACCAGACGCTGGGTTTTCCTCCATAGATATGGCAGTGACGTCCTGAAGCCCCTGACCTCATGGACATTACCATAATCTGTTCCTCTTGTTGGCAATGAAGCCTGAAGCCTTGACCACATGGACAACACCAGACGCGGTTTTATACCTCCTTGTTGGCATGACGCCTGAAGCCTTGAGCACATGGACACATCAAATGCTGGTTTCCCTCCTAATTGGCAATTGGACGGCCTGAAGCCATGACCTCATGGACATCACCGATATGCTGGGTTTTCCACCTTGTATGGCAATGACGCCTGAAGCCTCGACCTCAAGGAATACAACCAATTCTAGGGTTTCCACCTTGATTGCAAAGACGCCATGAAGCTTGAGCTCATGTACAACACCAAACGCAAGGTTTTCCTGCCATTTTAGGCAGACGCCTGAACCCGACCTCAAGGACATCACCCAGACTCTGGTTTCCTCCTGTTGGCAATGACGCCTGAAGCCTTGGCACATGACATCACCATATGCTGGGTTCTCCTTGTTGCAAAGACTCCTTAAGCCTGAGCTCATGACATCACCAGACGCAGGGTTTCCTCCTTTTATTGCATTGAAGCCTGAAGCCCTTGAACTCAAGGACAACCCAGACTCTGGATTCTCTTTTTGCAATGACGCCTGAAGCCTTGAGCTCATGGACATCCACCAACGCTGGGTTTTGCTCCTTCTGTAATGACTGCCTTAAGCCCGACCTCAATGACATCACCAGACGCTGGTTTTCCTCCTAGCTTGGTAAGTCGGCCAGAAGCCTTGACCTCATTGAATACCAGACGCTGGGTTTCCTCCTTGTTGATGCTCGGCCTCGGCCTTTACTGCAGCGGTTTTCAGTTGCTTTTTGTTTGTGGATTTGCTGTCTGAGGTTTTGTCTGTAACAAGTGAAAGCTGCTCAATTGGGCTGAGATCAGGGGACTGGCTTGGTCATTCCAGAATATTCCACTTCTGTGCTTTAATAACCTCCTTGGTCGCTTTGGCTTTATGTTTTGGGTCATTGTCCACCTGTGTTATGAAACACCGACCAATCAGTTTGGCTGCATTTGGCTGGATTTGAGTGCACAGTATGTCTCTCTTCGGGGTGTAGGTGGATCAATATTCAAATCTACCATAAAGAGAAGCCTGCACGAAAGTAAATCCATAAGGTTCATGGCGCAGCCATTCATACTCCTCATGAATGAAAAGGTTGGATTGGACTTTCCTAAAAAAAACATCTACAAAAGCTGCACAGTTCTGGAAGAAGAGATGAAACCAAGATCAACTCTACCAGAATGATGGAAAGAAAAAAGTATGATGGAGGCTCCTGATCCAGAGCACATCCCACATCATCTGTAACACACGGCGGAGGCGATGGCTTGGGCATCCATGGCTGCCAGGGGCACAGGGTCACTAGTGTGTATGGATGTGACCAGGACACAAGCAGCAGGATGAAATCTGAGGTATTCAGAGACTCGCTGTGTGCTCAAATCCAGCTATATGCAGCCAAACTGGTCAGTGTTTCATAATACAGATGTTAAACCGGGTATCTAAGCTTATTCTGTTTGATACTGTCTGTGGAGATAAGTATCTAAGCTTATCATATGCAATGCTCTTTATTAAGCTGTGCATCTAAGCTCATCATATGATGTTAATTTTATCCTTTTCTTCTTTCAGGTCGGTTGGCAACTGAAAAACTTAGTCAATGCCCTAAGGGAAGACCCCAACGGGGTAATACTGACCCTGAAAAAGAGGCCTCAGAACACCCTCGCATCAGCCCCCGCACTTCTAAAGAATGTGAGATGGAAACCACTGGCCCTGCAGGTACCAGAAACATAATCAAGGTCTAGAAGCCAAAAACACTCACAAAACAGCACTGATTCCATACAACTACCTGAATTATCCTCCAGAGCTGCGCTCACTATTCTGCTGGTGCAGTCACTGTGCATACATTACTTATCCTTACTATCCGAGTTACTGGACCCAGAATGCATTCACTTTGGGGGTAATCAATGTAAAATCAATCTTAATTTAATGATTCAGGTGATTTCACCAGCGAATAGTGAGGCAGCTCTGGAGTATAATAAGGATGTAAACTCAGGATCAGACAGGATAAGTAATGTATGAAAAGTGACTGCACCAGCAGAATAGTGAGCGAGCTCTGGAGGATAATACAGGATGTAACTCAGGATCAGTACAGGATACGTAATGTATGTACAGTGACTACACCCGCAGAATAGTGAGCGCAGCTCTGGAGGATAATACAGGATGTAAAATCAGGATCCGTACAGGATAAGTAATGTAGTACAGTGACTGCACCAGCAGAATAGGAGTGCAGCTCTGGAGGATTATACAGGATGTAACTCAGGAACAGTAAAGGATAAGTAATGCATGTAACAGTGACTTTCACCAGCAGAATTAGTGAGCGCAGCTCTTGGGATAATACAGGATGTAAACCCGGATCAGTACGGAAAGTAAAAGTATGTACAGTTTACTGCACCAGCAGAATAGTGAAGCAGCTCTTTGGGGGATAATACAGGATGTAACTCAGGATCAGTACAGGATAAGTAAATGATGTACTGTGTGACCAGCAAATAGTGAGCGCAGCTCTGGAGGATAATACAGGATGTAATCAGGATCAGTACAGGAAAGTAATGTATGTACAGTGACTGAACCAGCAAATAGTGAGGCAGCTCTGGAGGATAATACAGGATGTAACTCAGGATCAGTACAGGATAAGTAATGTATGTACAGTGACTGCACCCGCAGAATAGTGAGCAGCTCTGGAGGATAATACAGGATGTAACTCAGGATCAGTACAGGATAAGTAATGTATGTACAGGGGACTTGCCCAGCAGAATAGTGGGCAGCTCTGGAGGATAATACAGGATGTAAAATCAGGACAGTACAGGAAAGTAATGTTGTACGTGACTGAACCAGCAGAATAGTGAGGCAGCTCTGGAGGATAATACAGGATGTAACTCAGGATCCGTACAGGATAAGTAATGTATGTTACCAGTGATGCACCAAAGAATAGTGAGTGCAGCTCTGGAGGATAATACAGGATGTAACTCAGGATCAGTACAGGACAAGTAATGTATTTATGACTGCACCAGCGGGAAATGGTGCAGCTCTGGAGGGAAAAAGGATGTACCGGTTGTAAGGCTGTAAGTTCTTCTGACCAAAACGGGAAAACTGGGGCCGGCTCTGTAGGAGACGACTCTGCCGGCCTCTGTAGCAGACGACTGTGCCGGCCTCTGTAGCAGACGACTGTGCCGGCCTCTGTAGCAGACGACTGTGCCGGCCTCTGTAGCAGACGACTGTGCCGGCCTCTGTAGGAGACGACTGTGCCGGCCTCTGTAGGAGACGACTGTGCCGGCCTCTGTAGCGGACGACCGTGCCGGCCTCTGTAGGGGACGACCGTGCCGGCCTCTGTAGCGGACGACCGTGCCGGCCTCTATAGGGGACGACTGTGCCGGCCTCTGTAGGGGACGACTGTGCCGGCCTCTGTAGCGGACGACTGTGCCGGCCTCTGTAGAGGACGACTGTGCCGGCCTCTAGTAGGGGACTGTGCCGGCCTCTGTAGGGAAGACTGTGCCGGCCTCTGTAGGAGCGACTGTGCCCGGGCCCCTGTGGGGACGACTGTGCCCGGCCTCTGTGGGACGACTGTGGGCCTCTGTAGGGGACGACTGTGCCGGCCTCTGTAGCGGACGACTGTGCCGGCCTCTGTAGGGGACGACTGTGCCGGCCTCTGTAGCGGACGACTGTGCCGGCCTCTGTAGCGGACGACTGTGCCGGGCCCCGTAGGGGATGTGCCGGCTCTGTACGGAGACTGTGCCGGGTTCTTAGCGGAGATGTGCCGGCCCGGCGTCAGCTTTGCCTTGGTCTCTGGTCTCAGTTCCTCCTGTATATTGGGGGCTCCTCTGGGATAATTCGTCTGGAGATCATCGGGGGTTCACATACTTTGCAAGGAGATCTTTACACTCTGTGACGTCCTCTCCTCTTTTTCTGCAGCCAGTTATTCCCACCAGTCCAACCAGTGGTAACACCACTCCCACCGGCACCATGGGGATGTCCTCCAAGCTGGACGGCTCCGCCCTCCACGACGTCTTCATCCTCTCTCCAGTGTCTGGACTCTACGGCCCCCGGTAAGGATCCTGGCACGATGCCCCCCCGCGATCTATCATAACCAATTAGTAATTTGTATCCGTATAACTGCATATACTGTATATATATAAATATCAGTCTATACTATATACTACAGCTTATACAACTTTTAAAATTTTTTACATTTTACTATATTTCTACTATCCCATTAAAAATAACTATTTTATAATAAAAACTATTACTTCTTTACTATATACTTTTTATGTATTCTACCTATTACCCTAAAACTAATATTTAAAATATATATTACTATTATCTTTAAATTTTTACCCCTAAACTATATACTACTATACTATATACAACTATACTATATACTACTATGCTATATATTACTATACTATATACTACTATGGTATATTTTACTATGCTCTGCTTATTGGCTGATGCGTATAAGCTCCGCCTCAGCAGGAGGTCAATACATGGAGAGTGCGGACAGTATTTTTCGTGTGTTCTGGGGTGGGTATGTGATTTGATGATTCTGGTGATGATGGTCATGATGATGATTCTGGTGATGATGATGATTCTGGTGATGATGGTCATGATGATGGTGGTGGTGGTGGTGAGAGTTTGGTTGTTGATGATGATGTGATGATGGATGATGTGGTGGTGATGAGATGATGATTTGTGTAACCCTTTAGTTCTTGTGTTATGGGTCTTGTTCTTTGAGGGTGAATCGGGATTGTGGTGGATGAATCATAAATTGGGTAGAAATCTGTGTGAAAGGTGGAGTAGTATACCCGGAGAATGAGGGGAATATTAACCTTTGTGGGAGGGAGAGGGGAGAGGTCGGTGAATATGAGGAGGTGAAGACGGAGTGCGGAGGGAGAGAGAGACGAAAAGGTAGATTGTGAAAAGAATGGGGGTATTTTACTATAAGCTTTGAATTGTGGGTGGGTTGTGAAAATGATCTGTGTCTATATGGTAGAGTCTGGGTTGTGCAGAGAAATGTGAGTGAGTTTGGATGTGACTGGAGCATAGGACAGGATGTAACCGCAGAAATGTGAGTGCAGCTTTGGATGTGACATGAGCATCGGACAGGATGTAACAGCAGAAATGTGAGTGCAGCTCTGGATGTGACTGGAGCATAGTACAGTATGTTACAGCAGAAATGTGAGTGCAGCTCTGGATGTGACTGGAGCATAGGACAGGATTTAACCGCAGAAATGTGAGTGCAGCTCTGGATGTGACTGGAGCATAGGACAGGATGTAACCGCAGAAATGTGAGTGCAGCTCTGGATGTGACTGGAGCATAGGACAGGATGTAACCGCAGAAATGTGAGTGCAGCTCTGGATGTGACTGGAGCATCAGACAGGATGTAACAGCAGAAATGTGAGTGCAGCTCTGGATGTGACTGGAGCATAGGACAGGATATAACCGCAGAAATGTGAGTGCAGCTCTGGATGTGACTGGAGCATAGGACCGGATGTAACCGCAGAAATGTGAATGCAGCTTTGGATGTGACTGGAGCACAGGACAGGATGTAACGCAGAAATGTGGGGTGCAGCTCTGGATGTGACTGGGCATAGGAAAGAATGTAAAATGAGAAATGTGAGTGCAGCTCTTGAAGCAACTGGAGCATAGGACAGGATGTAACCGCAGAAATGTGAGTGCAGCTCTGGATGTGACTGGAGCTTAGGGCAGGATGTAATTGTGTATCAGTACAGTATGAGCACATCAGTTGCATTGTCGGAGGCACTTGGGCCCCTGCTATCCTGTCCCTGTTTGGCTCCTGCACCCCCGATCCCTCCTCTGCTCTGATAATCTGTCATGGCGGCTCCGTGTGATTCGGGGACTGATCCTGCGGTGTCAGGGCGCCGGCCGCGCAGTCATTCATCTGTTCACAATCGTGTGACCTCCTCGGCCTCTCCCAGTGCGGAGCCGCGCCGCTAATTAGGCCGAGTGATATCTGCATTTAACATATAGCCTTTCTATAAATAGTCGCCGGCGTCTGCGCCATCTGCTCTCCGCACACGGCAGGAGTAACATGCGAAGCCAAGAGCGAGCGGAGAGTGCAGCCGAGCTCAGACTTATCAGACCTGGCAGAGATCCAGAATATGACATCAGAGCTCAGAGCTGAGAGGGATCTAGAGAATGTGATGTCAGAGCTGAGGCTGGATGTAGAGAATATGATGTCAGAGGGAGGGGATCTTAGAATATGATTGTCAGAGCTGGGGGTGGATTAGAGAATATGATGTCAGAGCTGAGGGGATCTAGAAATATGATGTCAGAGCTGAGGGGATCTAAGAATATGATGTCAGAGCTGAGGCTGGATCTAGAGAAAATGATGTCAGAGCCAGGCTGGATCTAGAAGAAATGAGGTTGATTTTCAGAGCTGAGCTGGATCTAGAGAATAGGGTGTCAGAGCTGGGGGGGATTCTAGAAATATGATGTCAGGGCTGAGGGGATCTGAAATATGATGTCAGGCTTGAGGGGATCTAGAGAATATGAAAGTCAGGGCTGGGCTGGATCTAGAGAATATGATGTCAGAGCTGAGAGGGATCTAGAGAATATGATGTCAGGGCTGAGGCTGGATCTAGAGAATATGATGTCAGAGCTGAGGCTGGATGTAGAGAATATGATGTCAGAGCTGAGAGGGATCTAGAGAATATGATGTCAGAGCTGAGAGGGATCTAGAAAATATGATGTCAGAGCTGAGGGGGATCTAGAGAATATGATGTCAGAGCTGAGGCTGGATTAGAGAATATGAGGGCAGAGCTGAGGGGATTTTTGGGGAATATGATGTAGACTGAGGGTGGATCTAGAAATATGATGTCAGAGCTGAGGCTGGGTTAGACAATATGATGTCAGAGCTGAGGGGATCTAGAGAATATGATGTCAGAGCTGAGATGGATCTAGACAATATGATGTCAGAGCTGAGGCTCGATCTAGAGAATATGATGTCAGAGCTGAGGGGGATCTAGAAAATATGATGTCAGAGCTGAGGCTGATCTATAGAAATGATTCCCGAGCTGAGAGGGGTCTAGAGAATATGATGCAGAGCTGAGGGGAAACTAGAGAAATATGTCAGAGCTGAGGGGGATCTAGAGAATATAATGTCAGAGCTGAGGCTGGATCTAGAGAATATGATGTCAGAGCTGAGGCTGGATCTAGAGAATATGATGTCAGGGCTGAGGCTGGATCTAAGAATTGTCAGAGCTGAGGCTGGATCTAGAGAAATTTGCTAGAGTGAGGCTGGATTATAGGAATTTGTCAGAGCTGAGGCTTGGGGGTCTAGAGAATATGATGTCAAAGCTGAGGGGATCTAGAGAATAAGATGTCAGAGCTGAGGGGATCTAGAGAATATGATGTCAAGCTGAGGCTGGATCTAGAGAATTTGATGTCAAGAGCTGAGGTGGGTCTAGAGAATTGATGTCAGGGCTGAGGTGGATCTAGAGAATATGATGTCAGAGTGAGGCTGGATCTAGAGAATATGTGTCAGAGCTGAGGTGGATCTAGAGAATTTGGATGTTCAGAGCTGAGGCTGGATTCTATAGAATAGAAGTCAGGGCTGAGGCGGATCTTGAGGGAAATATGATGGGCAGAGCTGGGGGCTGGATCTGAGAATAAGATGTCAGAGCCTGAGGCTGGATCTAGAGAATATGATGTCAGAGCTGAGGCTGTATCTAGAAATTGATGTCCGGGCTGAGGCTGGGTCTAGAAATATGATGTTCAGGGTGAGGCTGGAAATTTGAGAATATGATGTCCAGGGCTGAGGATGGATCATAGAGAAATGTGTCAGACTGAGGTTTGGACTAGAGAAATTGGATGTAAGGGTGAAGCTGGATCTAGAGAATATGATGTCAGAGCTGAGGGGGATCTAGAGAATATGATGTCAGAGCTGAGGGGGATCTAGAGAATATGATGTCAGAGCTGAGGCTGATCTGGGGAATATGATTAGACTGAGGGGGTCTAGAGAATGATGTAGAGTGAGGATGGATCTAGAGAAAATGATGTCAGAGCTGAGGGTGGATCCCAGAGAATATTTATGTCAAGCTGAGCTGGATCTAGAGAATTGATTTTCAGGTGGGAGGTCTAGAGAAAATGAGTCAGAGCGAGGGGGATCTGGAAATGATGTCAAAAGCTGAGGGGGGATCTGAGAATAGATGTCGAGCTGAGGGGGATCTAGAAATATATGTCGCTGGGCTGGATCTGGGGAATATGATGTCAAGTGGGCTGGATCTAGAGAATTGATGTCAGAGTGAGGTGGATCTGAGAATTGTGTCAGGCTGAGGCTGGATTAGAGAATTAGTCAAAACTGGGTGGATCTAGAAATAAAAGTAGGCTGAGGCTGGATCTAGAAATTTATGTCAGGCGAGGTGGATCTAAGAAAATGATGTCAGAGCTGGGTGGATCTAGGAATTTATGTCAATGAGGTCGTCTAGAGAATAGATTCAGAGCGAGGCCAAACTAGAGAATATGATGTCAGAGCTGGGCTGGATCTAGAGAATATGATGTCGAGTAGGGGGGAAAACTAGAGAATATGATTTAGGGCGAGGCTGGATTTAGGGAAAATGATGTCAGGCTGGGCTGGTCTTAAAAATATATTTAGAGTGAGGCTGGATCTGAGGTTTTTAAAGTCGCTGAGGGTGGTTTAGAGAAAATAAAAGTCGGCTGAGGCTGGATTAGAGAATTGACGGCTGGGGGATCTGGGGAAAAAGATGTCAGAGTGGGCTGGATCTAAGAATATTCAGGCTGAGGGGTCTAGAGAATTTGTCAGAGTGGGCTGGATCTAGAGAAAAATGATTCAGGCTGAGGTGGATTAGAATTGATGTCAGGCTGGGCTGGATCTGGGAATTGAGTCAGAGGAGGGTGGTCTGAGAAAAGATTTTCCAGGCTGAGGTGGATTAGAGATTTTTAGTCAGATTTTGGGGGGATCTAGAGAATTGATGTCAGGCTGGGCTGGATCTAGAGAATTTTATGTCAGAGCTGAACTGAATCTAGAGTTATGTCAAGGGTGAGGGGGAAAAATAGAGAAAATTTATGTCAAACTGAGGCTGAATTTTAGGAAATGATGTCGGCTGAGGCTGGATGTACAAAATGTGTCGAGCTGAGGGTGGATCTATTAAAATGATGTCAAGGTGAGGTGGGTCTAGAGAATATGATGTCACAAAGGGGGCTGGGGTTAGAGGGAAAAATTTTGTCACAGTGGGCTATCTAGAGAATGGATGTCAGAAACTGAGGCTGGGTGTAGAGAATATGGTCAGAGTAGGCGGTCAGGAAATGTGTCACAGCCAGGGGAATCTAGGAATATGATTCAGAGGTAGAAGGATTAGAGGAAAATGATGTAAGCGGAGGGGGATCTAGAGAATATGATGTCAAGGGTGAGTACGATCTAGGAATTGATTCAGAGTGAGTATAGTTAGGAAATGATGTCAGAGCGAGGGTGGGTCAGAGAAATAGATGTCAGAGCTGGTTAGATTAGAGAATAGATTCAGAGTGAGGTGGACTAGAGAATTGTTCAGAGCTGAGGCTGGATCTAGAGAAAATGTGTCCGGCTGAGGGTGGATTGGGGAAAAATGAAGTCAGAGTGAAGGCTGGATCTAGGAATATGATGTCGAGTGAGGGTGGATTAGAGAATATGATGTCAAGCCAGGGTGAGGCTGGCTAAGTATATGTTTTCGGTGAGGCTCGATCAGAGATATGATGTCAGAGCTGGGGCTGGATTAGAGAATTGATGTCGAGTGAGGGTGAATCTAGAGAATAATGTCATAGCTAGGGCTGAGGCTGGTCTAGGAATATGATGTCAGGCTGAGGCTGGAACTAGAGAATAGTTTTCAGGGGTGAGGCTGGGGTCTAGAAAATATGTTTTTAGGGCTGAGGCTGGATCTAGAGTTATGATGTCAGGGCTGAGGCTGGATCTGAGATTATGTGTCAAGGGTGAGAGGGATTAGGAAAATGATGTCGAGTGAGGGGATCTAGAAAATTAAAATGTCAAGCTGAGGCTGGATCTAGAGAATATATGTCAGGGGAGGGTGGATCTAGAGAATATGTGTCGGGGAGGGTGGAAACTAGGATTTATGATTCAGGGTGAGCTGGATCTAGAGATTATGATGTCAAGGGAGGGATTGAGGGGAAAGATTCAGAGCTGAGGCTGGATTAGGAAAAATGATGTCAGAGCTGAGGGGTGGATTTGAAATATAGTCGGGTGAGGGGTGGATTTTTAGAGAAAATTTATGTCAGGGTGAGGTGGATTAGAGAATAGATGTCATAGCGAGGCTGAAAACTGAGAGTATGATGTCAGAGCGGGCTGGATTAGGAATTGATGTCATGTCAGGGTGAGGCTGGTCTAGAGAATTAAGCTGGGTGAGGTGGATCTGAGAATATGGATATCAGAGCTAAGGCTGGATCTAGAGAAATGATGAAAGTGAGGGGGATCTAGAAATATGTCAGAGGGTGAGGAGGATCTAGAAAATTGTTAGAGCGAGGATGGGTCAGGATATGTCAGAGCTGAGGCTGGATCTAGGAAATTTTATGTCAGAGCTGGGGGGATCTACGAATAGCAGAGCTGAGGGTGGATTAGAGAAAATTTATTCAGGGCTGAGGGTGGATCTGGAAAATGATGTCAGGGGGTGAGGGTGGATTAGAAATTTGATGTCAAGGTGAGGTGGATCTAAGAAAATTTATGTCGTGCTGGAGTAATCTAGAGAATTTGATGTCAGAGCTAAGGGGGATCAGAGAATATGATGTCAGAGTGAGGGGGGGTCAGAGAAAATGTCGAGTGAGGGGTGGTCTAGAAAAAATGTCAGAGTTTGGGATGGATCTAGAAATATGTCAGAGTGAGGTGGATCTAGGAATTTGATGTAAAAAGGTGAGGGGGATCTCAGAATATGTAAGCTGAGGGGGGTCTAGGAATATGATGTAGGGCTGAGGCGGATCTAGAGAAATGATGTCAGGGGTGGGCTGGGTTAGGAATATGATGTCAGGGCTGAGGCTGGTCTAGAAATTTTGTGTCGGACTGAGTGGATCTAGAGAATATGATGTCAGTGTGAGTAGGATTAGAGAATATGATGTCAGAGCTAAAGGGTGGACTAGAGAATAGATGTCAAGCTCGGGTGAGGCTGGACTAGGACTAGGGATGTCAGAGTGAGGGGGATCTAAAGGGAAAATGTCAAGGTGAGGGGATTTAGGAATATGATGTAAGGTGAGGCTAAATAAAAGGGAAAATGATGTCAGAAACTGGGGG
Source organism: Phyllomedusa bahiana (assembly GCA_025379985.1). Lineage (NCBI taxonomy): Eukaryota > Metazoa > Chordata > Amphibia > Anura > Hylidae > Phyllomedusa > Phyllomedusa bahiana. The sequence goes on from JAODAL010018549.1 coordinate 45,160, forward strand.
ATCAGAGAATATGAGTCAGAGTGAGGGTGATTAGAGAAATGATGTCAGTGTGATTTGGATCTAGGAAATATTTTCAGGCTAAGGCTGGATCTAGAGAATATGATGTCAGAGCTGAGGGGGATCTAGAGAATATTCAGACTGAGGGGTCTAGAGAATTGTCAGAGCTGAGGATGGTCTAGAGAATAGGTCAGAGCGGGTGGATCAAGAATATGATGTCAAAGCTGAGGGGGATCTACGAATATGTCAAGTGAGGATTGATCTAGAGAATTGATGTCAGGGTGAGGGTGGATCTAGAGAATATGAGTCAGACTGAGGGTTTCATTTAGAGAAAATATGTCAAGCTGAGGGTGGGGGCTAATAATGAGTCAGGCTAAAATGAATCTAGAGAATTGTATCGGTGCTTTTAGGCTGAATCTAAGGGTATGTGTAGGGTGAGGGTGGATCTAAGAAAATGATGTCAGGGTGAGGGTGGATCTAGGAAAATGATTCAAGTAAGGCTGGATCTTGAGAATTGATGTCGAGTGAGGGGGGTCTAAGAATATGTCAGAGTGGGATGAATCTGAGAATATGCCGAGCTGGGATGGATCTAGAGAATATGCCAGGTGAGGGAGATCTAGAGAATATGGTAGAGCTGAGGGGATTAGAGAAAATTTATGTCAAGCTGAGGGGTTGATCTAGAGAAATGATGTCAGAGTGAGGGGGGGCTAGGAAAAAGGATGTCGAGTGAGGGTTGATCTAGAGAATTGATGCAGGGCGAGGGGGATCTAGAAATTGGTCCCGGGTGAGGCTGGATCAGAGAATATGATGTCAGACTAAGGGTGGATCTGAGATATGATGTCAGAGCGAGGGGGTTAAAGGAAAAATGTAGGCTGGGATGGATCTAGGAAAAATGATGTCAAGCTGGGTGGTTAGAGAATATGTGCAGGCTGAGGCTGGATTTAGAGCTATGATGCAAGTGAGGTGGTCTTAAATTTTTAGTCAGAGCTGAGGCTGAATCTGAGTTTGTGTCAGGCTGAGGTGGATCTAGAGAATAGGATTCAGAGTGGGCGGATTAGGAATATGATGTCAGATTGAGGCTGGATTAGGAATATGATTCAGGTGAGGGGGTTCATGAAATGATGTCGAGCCCGGGCTGAATCTTGGAATATGATGTCGAGTGGGTGGATCAGAGTATTTATGTCGAGCTGGGCTGGTTAGAGAATTGAGTGAGCTGAGTATGGATCTAGAGAATTGATGTCGAGCTGAGGGTTGATCTAGGAAAATTTAGGGCGGGTGAGGCTGGATTAGAAATAAAATGTCAGGGCTGAGGCGGATCTAGGAATATGATATCGGGTGTGAGGATGGTCTAGAGAATTGATATCAGAGTAAGGGTGGATCTAAAGAAATGAGTCGGGGAGGCTGGATTAGAGAAATGATGTCAAGCTGAGGCTGGATGTAGAGAATATGAGTCAGGCTGAGGTTGGATTAGAGAATTGATGTCAGGTGAGGTGGTCTAGAGAATATGAGTCAGAGCCGAGGCTGAATCTAGGAAAAATGAGTCAGAGCTGAGGGTTGATCTGAGAATATGATGTCAGAGTGAGATAATCTAAAAATTGATGCAGTGCTGGGCTGGATGTAGAGAAAATGATGTCAGAGCTGGGCGGATCTAGAGAATATGATGTCAGAGTGAGGCGATCTGAGAATTTTTAAAGTCAGAGTGAGGGTGGATTAGGAATATGATGTAGAGTGAGGGGGTCTACAGAATTTGTCAGAGCTGAGGATGGGTCTAGAGAATTTATGTCAGAGTGAGGGGGGAAATCTAGGAAAAGATGTCAGAGTGGGGGGATTAGGAAATATGTCAGGCTGAGGCTGGTCTGAAATATGATGTCAGTCTGAGGTGGGGTTAGAGAATTGATGTCCCAGCTGAGGGGGTTCTAGAATTGTTTCAAGCGAGGCTGAATCTAGAGAATATGATGCAGAGCTGAGGATTGATCTGAGAATATGATGTCGAGCTGAGGGGGGGTCTAGAGAATATGATGTCAGGCCGAGGCTGAATCTAAGAATATGATGTAAGGGGCTGAGGCTGGGTCTAAGAATATATGTCAGAGCTGGGATTGATCTAGAGAAAATGATGTCGGCCCAGGTGAATTAAGAATATGATGTCAGAGCGAGGATTGTCTAGAGAATAGATGTCAGACCGGGTGAATCTAGAGAAAATTTATGTCAGGCTGGGATTGATCTAGAGATATGATGTCAGAAACCGAGGCTGGGAAACTAGAGAAAATGTGTAAGGCTGAGGTGGATCTAGAAATTGATGTCAAGGAGGGTATCTAGAGAAAAGATGTCAGAGTGGGGGGGGTCTAGAGAAAATGAGTCAGAGCGGGGGATCTAGAGAAAATGTGTCAGAGCCGAGGGTGAAAACTAGAGTTTTGATGTCAGAGCTGAGGCTGGATCTAGAGAATATGATGTCAAACATAGAAAGGGATTCTTTACTGTAAGAGCAGTGAAACTATGGAATTCTCTGCCAGAGGGACTGGTCATGGTGAATTCAATAACCAAGTTCAAAAAAAGGGTTTGGATGCATTTTCTGGAGCGTAATAATATAACAAGTTACAGTGACCAGGATTCAGGAGAGGGGTCATTGATCCAGGGATTTTTCCCGATTGCCAGATTGGAGTCAGGAAGAAATTTTTTCCCTAAAATGAGGGAAATTGGCTTCTACCCATTGGGGGTTTTTGCCTTCCTCTGGATTTTAACACCTTAGCACAACAGGCTGAAAATAGATGGACGACTTGTCTTTTTTTAGCCTTACAAACTATGAAACTATGAAAGCTGAGTTTAGATCTAGAGAATATGATGTCAGAGCGGAGGCAGGATCTAGAGAATATGAAGTCAGAGCTGAGTATCGATCTAGAGAATATGATGTCAGAGCTGAGGATGGATCTAGAGAATATGATGTCAGAGCTGAGGCTGGATCTAGAGAATATGATGTCAGAGCTGAGGCTGGATCTAGAGAATATGATGTCAGAGCTGAGGCTGGATCTAGAGAATATGATGTCAGAGCTGAGGCTGGATCTAGAGAATATGATGTCAGAGCTGAGGCTGGATCTAGAGAATATGATGTCAGGGCTGAGGCTGGATCTAGAGATTATGATGTCAGAGCTGAGAGGGATCTAGAGAATATGATGTCAGAGCTGAGGCTGGATCTAGAGAATATGATGTCAGGGCTGAGGCTGGATCTGGAGAATATGATATCGGTGCTGAGGATGGATCTAGAGAATATGATGTCAGAGCCGAGGCTGGATCTAGAGAATATGATGTCAGAGCCGAGGCTGGATCTAGAGAATATGATGTCAGAGCGGAGGCTGGATCTAGAGAATATGATGTCAGAGCTGAGGCTGGATCTAGAGAATATGATGTCAATGCTGAGGGCGATCTAGAGAATATGATGTCAGAGCTGGGGGTGGATCTAGAGAATATGATGTCAGAGCTCAGAGCTGAGGCTGGATCTAGAGAATATGATGCCAGAGCTCAGAGCTGTGGATGGATCTAGAGAATATGATGTCAGAACTGAGGCTGGATCTAGAGAATATGATGTCAGAGCTGAGTATGGGTCTAGAGAATATGATGTCAGAGCTGAGGATGGGTGTAGAGAATATGATGTCATAGCTGAGGCTGGATCTAGAGAATATGATATCGGTGCTGAGGCTGGATCTAGAGAATATGATGTCAGAGCTGAGGCTGGATCTAGAGAATATGATGTCAGAGCTGAGGCTGGATCTAGAGAATATGATGTCAGAGCTGAGGCTGGATCTAGAGAATATGATGTCAGAGCTGAGGCTGGATCTAGAGAATATGATGTCAGAGCTGAGGCTGGATGTAGAGAATATGATGTCATAGCTGAGGCTGGATCTAGAGAATATGATGTCAGAGCTGAGGATGGGTCTAGAGAATATGATGTCAGAGCTGAGGACGGATCTAGAGAATATGATGTCAGAGCTGAGTCTGGCTGTAGATCCTAGGATGTCCGAGCTGTGGCTGGTTCTTTAGAATGTGATATCAGAGCTGTTGGGATCTAGAGAATATGTCAGAGCTGAGGCTGGATCTAGAGAATTTGTCAGAGCTGAGGCTGGATCTAGAGAATATGATGTCAGAGATGAGGCTGAATCTGGAGAATATGATGTCAGTGCTGAGTAGGATCGAGAGAATATGTAGTCAGAGCTGAGGCTGGATCTAGAGAATATGATGTCAGAGCTGTGGCTGGATGTAGAGAATATGATGTCAGAGCTGAGGGTGGATCTAGAGAATATGATGTCAGAGCTGAGGCTGGGTCTAGAGAATATGATGTCAGAGCTGAGGCTGGGTTTTAGAGAATATGATGTCAGGCTGAGGATGGGTTAGAGAATATGATGTCAGAGTTTGAGGTGGATCTAGGGGAATATGATGTCAGAGCTGAGGCAGGATCTAGAGAATATGATGTCAGAGCTAAGGCTGGATCTAGAGAATATGATGTCAGAGCTGAGGGGGATCTAGAGAATATGATGTCAGAGATGAGGCGGGGTCTAGAGAATATGATGTCAGAGCTGAGGCTGGGTCTAGAGAATATGATGTCAGAGCTGAGGATGGGTCTAGAGAATATGATGTCAGAGCTGAGGCTCGATCTAGAGAATATGATGTCAGAGCTGAGGCTGGATCTAGAGAATATGATGTCAGAGCTGAGGCTGGATCTAGAGAATATGATGTCAGAGCTGAGGATGGATCTAGAGAATATGATGTCAGAGCTGAGGCTGGATCTAGAGAATATGATGTCAGAGCTGAGGGGGATCTAGAGAATATGATGTCAGAGCTGAGGCTGGATCTAGAGAATATGATGTCAGAGCTGAGGCTGGATCTAGAGAATATGATGTCAGAGCTGAGGCTGGATCTAGAGAATATGTGTCGAGCTGGGCGGATTCTAGAGAATATGTTTGTCAGAGCTGAGGCTGGATCTAGAGAATTGATGTCAGGCTGAGGCTGGGTCTAGAGAATATGATGTCAGAGCTGAGGCTGGGTCTTAGAGAATATGATGTCAGAGCTGAGGCTGGATCTAGAGAATATGATGTCAGAGCTGAGGCTGGATCTAGAGAATATGATGTCAGAGCTGAGGCTGGATCTAGAGAATATGATGTCAGAGCTGAGGCTGGATCTAGAGAATATGATGTCAGAGCTGAGGCTGGATCTAGAGAATATGATGTCAGAGCTGAGTAGGATCTAGAGAATATGATGTCAGAGCTGAGGCTGGATCTAGAGAATATGATGTCAGAGCTGACCTATATATTCAGGATACAACTTATTACCTCAGAGATAACATTCTTGGGGAATTTACTGAAGACCTACATTCCGTTTCATATTTTGCTCATTGGATATAAAGGCAGCAAGTATTTGCAGAGCTCCGCGGCGCTGCCATAGGATTTTCTTATAATTTACACGATATTTTTGACCTGCTGTGCTGAGATATTGCTGGAGCCCGGCTCTCTGTGCCCCTCTGTCTCTGAGGTGCTCGTCGATCTTTGGTACGACACCCCCTTCTATGTCAGAGATATATCTGGTGTTACTTCTCCCTGCAGGAGACCTGAGGCCGGTGTCGATGCCGACAGAATACAGCTGGGTCGGAGAGCCCAAGGAGCCCAACATGTACAAGAGAGGAAGCAGAGGTGAGTGTCAGCTCTTCAGCACAGGCTTTGCTTGTGCCATAGAGGATCTGGGCTTATATAGTAGGGGATTGCTTAAGTATCGGCGCCCCCTATCCATACCTCTCACATCCTTTGCTAGTCCATTGGAAGGCTATGGTGCTATTCACTGCAGCCTGAGGACACTGGATTCTTAGGCTCTGTTCACACTGTGTTAGCAGCTGTAGTTACTGAATGTGTATTCAAGATCTCTGCTTGCTGTGAGTGAATCAAATTTACTGGTAATTGTAAGTGAGACAAGTGAAGGCAGGAGGCGCCATATTGTTCCACAGTAATAGATCAGGCAATGGAGCAGGGGCGACCCCTCATCACGCTCTGCTGATATTTTTCATGTGATAGATTTTTTACCCAATAAATAAAATAATGAATTCTTAGAAAAATCTGATATCTGCAGCTATAGATGTGGCCTCTCAGCTGAGCCTGGCCATGCTTGGACTTGTAGTTCTCCCATGGTTTGATTAATAGGTCTCTGTATAATGTGATATTTGCCATTTCCTGCTGCACTATATGCCACTTCCTCTGTAGACAAATCCGGGCGCCGCAGTGTGTGCAGCTCATAAGCCTCATTGTAACATAAGAGAGTTACATAGTGGAAGGAGCAGGGTCCCCAGCAGCGCAGAGTATGTCAGCAGAGGAGCGTGCTGACTCTGTGGGAGGTCACACACTGAGAAAACACAAAGCAGAGCTTACAGCAGCACAGAGTATGTCAGGAGAAGAGTGTAATGATCATGTGCAAGGTCAAAGTCTGAGGGTTACATAGTGGAAGGAACAGGGTCCCCAGCAGCACAGAGTATGTCAGGAGAGGAGTGTGCTGATCTTGTGAGGTCACAGAGGGAGAGAAGACAAAGCAGAGCCTCCAGCGGCACAGAGGATGTCAGGATGCAGTGTGCTGACCCTGTGGTAGGTCACAGACTAAGAGAAAAGAAAGCAGAGCCTCCAGCAGCACAGAGGATGTCAGCAGAGGAGTGTGCTGACCATGTGGGAGATCACAGACTAAGAGAAAAGAAAGCAGAGCCTACAGCAGCACAGAGTATGTCAGGAGAGGAGTGTAATGATCATGTGGATGATCACAGACTGAGACAAGACAAAGCAGAGCATACAGCAGCACAGAGTATGTCAGTAGAGGAGTGTAATGATCATGTGCAAGGTCAAAGGCTGAGGGTTACATAGTGGAGGGAACAGGGTCCCCAGCAGAACAGAGTATGTCAGGAAAGGATTGTGTTGATCCTGTGGAAGTTCATGAAGCAGCACAGAGTATGTCCGCAGAGGAGCCTGCTCCTGTGGTTAGTCACAGACTGAGACAAGACAAAGCGGAGCCTCCAGCAGCACAGATTATTTCAGGAAAGGAGTGTGCTGATCATGTGGAGGTCATAGACTGAGAGGACACAAAGCAGTGCCTCCAGCAGCACAGAGGATGTCAGCAGAGGAGTGTGCTGATCACGTGGGAGGACATAGACTCAAAATAACACAGTAGAAGTAGGGTCTCCTGCAGCACAGAGTGTGTCAGGAGAGGGGTGTGCTGATCATCATGAGAGAGATCACAGAGTGAGAGTTACTTAAGAGAAAGAGCAGGGTTCCCAGCAGCACAGAGCAGTTCAGGACTCGCATCGTAGGGAGTAGGTTGTCCTTCTGCTGCTTTGTGGGTTGAGTAGAAAGGTCACACGTCAGGTTCTGCAGCTGAGAAGAGGTTGCGGAGCCGACACCCCGGATGCTGCGCCGCTTACCTTTCGTTTTCTGTCTTTTCCATCCATCTCTATGAAACTGACTCTGAGAATTCGCTTCTGCGCTACCTGAGCGATGACAAAATCCTGGTGATACAAGAGGAGCCGGTGATCCAGAAAGACAACAAGAGGGACACGGGGCGCCGCTCCCGGAAAAAAGGCAAAAACCCTGGCAGCCCCAGTTACCCCATCAGCCCCTCCATGCTGACCTCAACCGGGAGGCTGGAGCCCACGCAGCAAGATGCCCTGACCTTCTCCCTGGCCGAAAGCAACACCGTCCCCCTGTACCACGTAAGTACCATCTGTGGGGATTATTGCCGTGTGATGGTGGTGGTGGTGGTCATAGTAGTGATGATGGTGATGGTTATAATAGTGATGATAGTGGTGCTGGTCATGGTGATGATGATGGTGGTGGTAGTCATAGTGATGATGAGGGTGATGATGATGGTGGTGATGGTTATGGTGATGATACTGGTGGGGCTGGCAGTCATGCTTATGATAGTGGTGGACCATGAGGCTGGCTTCAGATCCTGTATTTCTGTCTTCTCTTAGGAGTAAGAATTCTCATCCATGTGGTGGTGGTGATGATGATGAGGTTAGTCATGGTGATGATGATGGTGGTAGTGGGTGGTACTGGTGACATGAGGCTGTCTTCAGATCCAGTGTTTCCCATTCTGTCTTCTTGTGGAGTTCAGGCCTCTCATCCATGTGGTGGTGATGATGATGAGGGTAGTCATGGTGATGATGATGGTGGTAATGGGTGGTGGTGGTGAACCATGAGACCGTCTTCAGATCCAGTGTTTCCCCTTCTGTCTTCTCTTGGGGTTCAAACCTCTCATTCATGTAGTAGTCATGGTGATAATGGTTTTAGTAGTCATGGTGATGATGGTGTTAGTGGTTGGTGGTAGTCATGGTGATGATGACGATAGCCATGGTGATGATGATGGTGATAGTAGTGGTGGTGAACCATGAGGCTGTCTTCAGATCCAGTGTTTCCCCTTCTGTCTTATTTTGGATTCAGGCTTCTCATTCATGTGGTGGTGGTCATGTTGATGATGATGGTGGTAGACCATGAGGCTTGCTTTAGATCCATTGTTTCCTCTTTTGTCTTCTCTTGGGGTTCAAGCCTCTCTTTCATGTGGTGGTGGTTATGGTGATGATGGTGTTAGTGGTTGGTGGTAGTCATGGTGATGATGAGGGTAGACATGGTGATGATGGTGGTGGTAGTGGGTGGTGGTGAACCATGAGGTCGTTTTCAGATCCAGTGTTTCCCCTTCTGTCTTATCTTGGATTCAGGCTTCTCATTCATGTGGTGGTGGTCATGGTGATGATGATGGTGGTAGACCATAAGGCTTGCTTTAGATCCAGTGTTTCCTCTTCTGTCTTCTCTTCGGGTTCAAGCCTCTCTTTCATGTGGTGGTGGTCATGGTGATGATGATAAGAGTAGGCATGGTGATGATGATGGTGGTAGTTGATGGTGATGATAAACCATGAAGCTGTCTTCACATCCAGTGTTTCCTTTTGTGTCTTCTCTTGGGGTTCAAGCCTCTCATTCATGTTTTGGTCATGGTGTTGATGATGGTGGTAGTGGGTGGTGGTGAACCATGAGGTCGTCTTCAGATCCAGTGTTTCCCCTCCAGTCTTCCCTTCAGGGTTGAAGGCCTCTCAATCATGAGGTGGGGGTCATAGTGATGATGGTGATAGGGGTTGGTGTTAGTCATGGTGATGATGGTGGGGGTAGTGGGTGGTGGTGAACCATGAGGCTGTCTTCAGATCCAGTGTTTCCCCTTCGGGGTTCAAGCCTCTCATTCTTATGGTAGTGGTCATAGTGATGATGGTGTTAGTGGTGGTGATGATGATGAGGGTAGTCATGGTGATGATGATGGTGGTAGTGGGTGATGGTGGTGAACCATGAGGTTGTCTTCAGATCCAGTGTTTCCCCTCCAGTCTTCCCTTCGGGGTTGAAGGCCTCTCATTCATGAGGTGGTGGTCATGGTGATGATGGTTTTGAGTTGTGCTGATGATGATGTTTGTGGTAGTGGCTGGTGGTGGACCATGAGGCCGTCTTCAGATCCAGTGTTTCCCCTTCGGGGTTCAAGCCTCTCATTCGTGTATTGGTCATGGTGATAATGGTAGTGGGTGGTGGTGGACCATGAGGCCATCTTCAGATCCAGTGTTTCCCCTTCGGGGTCCAGGCCTCTCATTCATGTCTCCATCTCTTCTTCCCCGATCATCCAAGGTCTCCTGCCATCCGGTATAAGCCAAGGCTTCAGCCTGGTCAGTGATACGAGCGCCTCCTGTGGACACAGCCCATCACTGTGTGTGGAGGGGTCGGCTCTTGGTTTTTTGTATCATGTGACCAAAATTCTGCAATAAAGTTGTTACATTGTATCCGTGATAGAATCCATAGAGCCCCCCCTTGTGGTAGGGCTGTGTGTGCTCCCTACACCGCGGGGACTCCCTCAGGTTACTGACAGTGAAGCTGCGCTTGGAAAACCTTTGCAGAATTTAAGGATCGGCATAAACCCCCCCCCCCCCCTTCCTCCCAATAGGAGGTGATTATTGGGATCTGCCACAGAAGAGGCAGAACTCCTCAGATGAGAGCGTCCTTTTACGCTGCGCTCCCAGTGCTTGTTACCGAATGTACCGGGAAAGCACCTGCATATGCACGAAATGCGTCCAGGGGCTCCCCTTACCCAACAGGGGCCAAAAAGTGTCATCCTGACCCCCAAATATGTGATGAACGTAGTAAACAGATGCTTTCCATGTGGCACCAATGTGAGGTCAATGGCACCGAGGTATTCATGGGGGCTAATATAAGGGGTGACCCCGACATAGAGCTCTGACTGTAAGTCGGGGTGCGAACAGGACCCACCAGGGGCCACAGATTATCCTGACCAAAGCCTAATTTACACCATCACATGACCCAGTGACCAGAACCTCAAAACCCAATGGACTTTGTGTTTCAATTCCTCCACATCTCTCTGCTTGCTGTCAGTGAACAGCAACATTGATGGTTACATCTGCGCATTGCTTCAGTTTAATTCCTCCAGATTATTTGTTACAATGTATCAGGGAAGTTAGTTTGGACGTATTGGAAGGACTTTCAAGCTGTGGATGTGAGCGGCGATCTTCAGCAAGCAGAGGTGTTGATAATGGAGAGGAACTAAAACACAATGAGGCAGATTCACTAATCTTGTCCAATGCTCCACATAAATGTACTGAGTCCCTGATCTGGCCTGAAGCTTTCCGTAGGGTCTCGGGGTGTATTCACACCGACTGAAAAACAGCGGCGTATGAATGAAGGTGTGGTCGTATTTTGATACTGTTTTGGGTCAGAATCCCTGCCAAAACCACCCCGAAAACAGCTCCAAATACAGACTGAGAATAACATAGTGAAAGGAGCAAAGACCACAGCAGCACAGAGTATGTCAGGAGAGGAGTGTGCTGATCAAGTGGCAAGTCAGACTGTGAGTTACATAGTGGAAGGAGCAGGGCTCCCAGCAGCACAGAGTGTGTCAGGAGAGGAGATTGCTGATCAAGTGGCAAGTCAGACTGTGAGTTACATAGTGAAAGGAGTAAAGACCCCAGCAGCACAGAGTGTGTCAGGAGAGGACTGTGATTGTGACAGGTAACAGACTGAGAGTTACATAGTGGGTGGAACAGGGTCCCCAGCAGCACAGAGTGTGTCAGGAGAGGAGTGTACTTGTGGAAGGTAACAGACTGAGAGTTACATAGTGGAAGAGGACGGATCCTCCAGCAGCACAGAGTCTATCAGGAACGGAGTGTGCTGATGTGGGAGGGTAACAACTGAGGGATGTGATGGGAATTTACGCACACAAGAAAATGTAGGAGAGGAGGGGTTCCCCTTTTGGGGGCCAAGACAAGGGCACAGTAAATTTTGACCAAACACCCACTTGTAAAGTTTTTTTTTAAATGTCTAGAATGTATGAAGCTGTTCTTCTGCAGGACATATGTTTGCCCCATTGTCTGGCTCAGGCGCCATCTTTAACCTGCCAGTGCTAAGGGCTAAGCGCCCAGTTTTGCCGTCCTCCCGTCAAATGTGTAGAATCATACGGGCGTGGGGGCGATGCCTCAGGAAGACCCCCACATCTCAGGTGCATTACACAGGGCCATGGGCGCCACTAAAAGCGCCTACTTTTGGAGTGCGCCTGCTCATACATGGAGAGGACAGGGCTACAACAGTTTTTGGGCTGAAAGGACACCAGAATACTGGCGCCCTAAGAGTTACATAGTGAAAGGAGCAGGGTCCCCAGCAGCACAGAGTATATCAGGAGAGGAGTGTGCTGATCTTGTGGGGGGTCATAGACTCAGAGTTACATAGTGGAAGCAGGGTCCCCAGCAGCACAGAGTATGTCAGGAGAGGAGTGTGCTGATCTTGTGGGAGGTCATAGGATGAGAGTTACATAGTGGAAGGAGCAGGGTCCCCAGCAGCACAGAGTATTACAGGAGAAGAGTGCGCTGATCTTATGGGAGGTCAAAACCTGAGGATTACATAGTGCAAGTAGCAGGGTCCCCAGCAGCACAGAGTATATCAGGAGAGGAGTGTGCTGATCTTGTGGGGTGTCATAGACTCAGGGTTACATTCTGGAAGGAGCAGGGTCCAGAACACGAGTAATCGAGAAGGGGCTGACTTATGGGTCATAGACCGGTTACATCTGAAGAAGCAGGTCCCAGCAGCACAGAGTATATCAAGGGGGGCTGATCTTGGGGGGGTCATAGTGAGAGTTACATAGTGGAGGGCGGCTCCACAGCACAGAGTAAATTTCAAGAGAAGAGTGCTGATCTTAGGGGTCATTGCTCGATTACAAGTGAAAAGCAGGTCCCCAGCAGCACAGAGTATATCAGGAGAGGAGTGTGCTGATCTTGTGGGGTGTCATAGACTCAGGGTTACATTCTGGAAGGAGCAGGGTTCCAGCAACACAGAGTATTACAGGAGAAGAGTGTGCTACTCTTGTGGGAGGTCATTGGCTGCGAGTTTAATAGTGGAAGAAGCAGGGTCCTTAGCAGCACAGAGTATTTCAGGAGGGAGTGTGCTGGTGTTGTGGGAGGTCATAGGATGAGAGTTACATAGTGAAGAAGCAGGGCTCCAGCAGCACAGAGTGTGTTAGGAGAAGAGTGTGCTACTCTTGTGGGAGGTCACAGACTGCAAGTATCATATTAGAAGGAGCAGGGTTGATCAGGAGCACCAGAGGCGACCACGGGCTACACCCTGATGATGGACACGGAGGGGACATCAGGTTCCTTCAGAAGTTGAGGAAACACAATATCCATTTCCAGCTGGAATCCGTTTGCCTCGGTGTCCGTCCCGCATCACACATCGCTGCCAATTGCACTTTTATTGAAATTTTCTCTACAGTCTCCTGAGTCCTGGCCCCCGGGGGCCAACAGGGCGGCACATCTGTCTGCACTATCGCTGGAGTTTCCCATTCCTGCACCATTGTAGTAGCTGAGCGGTTATACCGCCTTATGGTGCACTGATGCGGAGGACTGAAAGCCGCAGACGTCCTGAGGTCACAGGACAGGGCCTGACGCTTACTCAGGGGCGCACAGCTGTCAGGGCGAAAGTTCCTGCACATTTTTGAAAATGTAGTTTTGCTGCAAGATCCTGATTCTCTATGAATGTGAGGAAAGTGAGAGGAAAATGTCCAAGTGTTGGGATGGGGTGGACCCGGCTGCCGGACCCCCAACCCATGATCCCTCCATGCCCTGGAGAGGACAGGAGGCCCAGTGAGATCCGTGAAATTGGCGCAGACCCCCCTCACTCAGCTGATCGATCCCATAAGAAAAGAGACTTTGTCTCCACGAATGACAACTCCCCTTGTACACACCCAACATCACAATCCTGCAGACCTCTCCCCTTCTGCCGCACCAGCTACACCGCCGCCGCGCTTCCACCTCAGCTACACATTCATTATACCAGTCACAGACAGTGCTGAGCACACAGAGCATTGTCTACACAAACACACTGTAACAAACCCACAGCTCTGAGAATTGTTGAGAATTTTATATGAGACAGGTTTTCAACTCTCTTGAATAGGCCCAGCCCCTGGGCACTTTGCCTTTTGATTTTAAATAGGCTTGCAAAAAGCACTGGTCACATTTAAGCCCACAACCTGTTAAACCCCCTGTAGCTGCCAGCACCCCGGTCCTATAACTAACCTGTGTATCTCTCCTGATAGGCGCCAGCACTGGTTGCTATGCTACAGACCTGTTAATCTCTCCTGATAGGCTGCCAGCCTGGTCACTATAGGACCTGTTATCCTCCTGATAGGCTGCCAGCACTGGTCCCATAGCTACAGACCTGTTGAAACTCTCCTGATAGGCTGCAGCATGGTCACTATAGCTAAGACCTGTGTGATCTCTCCTGTAGGCTGCCAGCACTGGTCACTATAGCTACAGACCTGTGTGATCTCTCCTGATAGGCTGCCAGCACTGGTTCTATAGCTACAGACCCCGTGTGATCTCTCCTGATAGGCTGCCAGCACTGGTTCTATAGCTACAACCTGTGTGATCTCTCCTGATAGGCTGCCAGCACTGGTCACTATAGCTACAGACCTGTGTGATCTCTCCTGATAGGCTGCCAGCACTGGTTGCTATAGCTACAGACCTGCTTCTACTGAAGCCTAATAGAGGCCAGTAAACATGTCCCTGAATTCAAAATGAAACCCAGAAAACAGGACTGAGGTGAGAGGAATCAATGTAGTGAGACAACCCCTTTAAGTTTGCCCGTTCACTGACAGCAAGCAGAGATCTTGAGAACAACAAGGAAATGGAACACAAATGTTACCAGATAATTTTATAAACTGTTACAAGAAAATTATACAAAATGTGACAAGAAAACTCCATAAGATGTGACGAGTCCAGTGCGGCTACTGTCCCTTTAAATTCAGGTTCTAACCTCCTCTTAAAAGTCCTACCTCTGCTTCCTGTGCTGCACATCTCCGCGCAGCCTCTTCCTGTGCCCCCCCACATAAAACTGAAGTGAAACTTCACATACACGTAACATAGAGAGATCTTCAGAGCAGTGAGATCTACCTACAGGATGTGGAGGGTGGAAGTCAGGTAGTGATCTGTGCCAATGATACCAACCACTGCCAGGAAGAACTGTCATAGGAACCCACCTGTCTGCATGTGACCAGCGCCTCCAGTGATGATACAACACGGGGTCATTATAATGAAGGGCTTAGAATTGTTCACCCCCCACAACAAGGCTCCTGCCAAGATGGCAGCGAGGGGCCCCAATTGTGAGCAGATGTTTGGGGGCCCCTGCTCTTAGAGCCCCCAGCAGGGTCCATGACGTATAAAGTCCAGCCCGGGTCTATATCTATATTGTGGCCCTCAGGAGCTGAACACATAGATGCAACCCGCTCCCCCTGACCGATGCTGCGGGGGAGAACCCTCTGCAGCTGAAGACCAGGGGACGACTCCTCAGGCGTAAGCTGATGGGGGTGCGTCTCCCGGGCGCTGACAGAGGCGCAGGAATCAGGTACAGCTAAGGGAGGTGGCGGGATATATTTTTGATGAATTCTTTCTAAGTTTTGCATCTAACAGAAATAAGCCCCCGCCTGCAGTGACCGATGAGCAGGAGGAGCCGCAGGTTGACGCCAAACACTGCGCCGAGGATTTCATCTTAAGAATTTGAGTAAAAAATGTCGCAATGCTCGTCCAACAATGAAATGTGTCCCCGTATCTGGCGCAGTACACAGCAAAACCTGGCAGAACTGCTACGTACATGTGGCCCCTTCATGCGTCACTTACCTGTTATTACTAATACCTCTGCTTGCTGCCAATGTAGAGGCTGACCACCTATTCAGATCCAGTTTTAGTCAAACAGATGAGGGTTTGTTACAATGTCTCGTTCTACACAATTCTCTGTGAGCTGAACTTAGCAGCAGCAGATCTCTCTCCCTGACCCTTGATAGTTCAGGGCCAATATCATATTTACGCACCAGTGGAGATATGATTCCTTGGGTCTTGGGGCCCACCAGTGGGATTGATTTCTGGGGGCTTCCACCAGTGGAGTTGAGTCTTGGAGGCCCACACCAGTGGAGTGATTCTTGGGGCCCACCAGTGGAGATGATTCTTTGGGGCCCACCAGTGAAGTTTGAAGTCAGAGCCCACCAGTGGAGGTGATTCTTGGGGCCACCCAGTTGAGTGATTCTTGGGGGCCACCAGTGGAGGGTGATTCTGGGGCCACCATGAAGTTGAGATCTTAGGAGCCCACAAGTGAGGTGATTCTTGGCCACCAGTGGGAGGTGATTCTTGGGGCAACCAGTGGATGATGATTCTTTGGGGCCACCAGTGGAGATGATTCTTGGGGCCCACACAGTGGAGTTGATTCTGGGGCCACCAGTGGAGCAGATTATTGGGCCTACCAGTTGAGATGATTCTTGGGGGCCACCAGTGGCGGATGATTCTTGGGGCCACCATGAGTTGATTTCTTGGGGCCACCATGGAGGATGATTCTTGGGGGCACACCATGGAGGTTTGATTTTTTGGGGCCCACCAGTGGAGTTGATTCTTGGGGGGCCACCAGTTGAGTTGATTCTTGGGGCCCACCAGTGGAGATGATTTCTTGGGGCCACCAGTGAAGTTGATTCTTGGGGCCCACCAGTGGAGCAGATTCTTGGGACCCACCAGTGGAGATGATTCTTGGGCCCCACCAGTGGACATGATTCTTGGGTCCACCAGTGGAGTTGATTCAGGGGTCCACCCGTAGAGCAGATTCTTGGAGCCACCATTGGAGCAGAGTCTTGGAGCCACCAGTGGAGGTGATTTTCTTGGGGCGCACCAGTGGAGTTGATCTTGAGGCCACCATTGGAAGTTGATTCTTGGGGCCCACCAGTGGAGTTGATTCTTGGGAGCAACCAGTGGAGTTGATTCTTGGGCCACCAGTGGAGTTGATCTCTTGGGGCCACCATTGGAGATTCTTGGGGTCCACCAGTGGATTGATTCTTGGGGCCACCAGTGGAGCAGATTCTTGAGGGCCACCAGTGAGAATGATTATTGGGGCCACCATGGAGAATGATTCTTGGGGCCACAGTGAAGCTGATACTCTTGGAGCCACCAGTGGTGAGATCCTTGGGGCCGACCAAGTGGAGATGATTCTTGGCGGCCACCAGAGGAGATGATTCTTGGGCCACCAGTGGAGATTGATACTTGGGGCCACCTAGTGGAGCGATTTCATGGGGCCCACCAGTTGGAGCTGATTCTTGGGGATCCACCAGTGGAGCTGATATCTTTGATCCACCATGGAGATGGATTCCCTTCTTGGGGCCACCATGGAGTTTGATTTTGGGGCACCCATGGAGGTGATTTTTGGGGCCACCAGTGGCAGTTGATTCTGGAGGGCCCACCAGTGGAGATGAATCTTGGGGCCACCATGAATTGATCTTGGGGCGCCACCAGTGGAGCAGATTTCTTGGGACCCACCAGTGAGATGATTCTTGGCCCCACCAGTGGACCATGATTTGTGGGTCCACCATTGGAGTTATTCTCGGGGCCACCCAACCAGTGGAGCAGATTCTTGGACCACGATTGGAGCAGGAGTCTTGGAGCCGACCGTTGAGTTGATTCTTTGGGGTAGCACCATTGAGTTGATTCTTGAGGCCACCATGGAGTTATTCCTTGGGGCCCACGGTGGAGTTGATGATTCTTGTGGCCACCATGGTATTTGAATTCTTGGGCCACCATGGAGTTGATCTTGGGGCCACCAGTGGAGTTGATTCTTGGGGCCACCAGTGGAGGTATTCTTGGGGCCCCACCAGTTGGAGTTGATTTCTTGGGGCCAACCATGGAGCAGATTCTTGGGGCCAACACCAGTGGAGATGATTATTTGGGGCCACCAGTGGAGTGTTCTTGGGGCCACCAGTGAAGCTGATTCTTGGAGCCACACCAGTGAGATGATTCTTGGGGCCGACCAGTTGGAGATGATTCTTGGGCCGCCACCAGTGGAAATGAATTCTTGGGCCACACCAGTGGAGATAGGAATACTTGGGGCCACAGTCCAGTGGAGCTGATTCTGGGGCCCACCCAGTGGATCTATTCTTGGGGATCCACCAGTGGAGCTGATTCTTGGGATCCACCAGTGGAGCTGATTCTTAGGTCCCAACATTGGCGCTGATCTTTGGACTAGCAGTGAGAATATTTCTTGGGCCCCACCAGTGGAGTTGATTTCATGGGCCCCACCAGTGGAGGTTGATTTTGAGGCCCACCATGAATGATTCTTGAGGCCCACCAGTGGAGATGAATCTTGGGCCCCCACCAGTGGAGTTAGTTCTTGGGCCCCACCAGTGGAGTTGATTCTTGGGGGCCCACCAGGGGATTGATTCTTGGGTCACCAGTGGAGTTGATTCTTGGGTACCAGTGAGTTGATTCTTGGGACAACCAGAGAGTTGATTCTTGGGCCTCACCATGGAGTTGATTTTTGGGGCCCACCAGTGGGAGATGAATTCTTGGGCCCACCAGTGAAGATTATTCTTGGGGCCCACCATGGAGATGATTTTCGGGGGTCCCACCATGGAGATGCATTCCTTCGGGGCCACCAGGGAGATGATCTTGGGGTCTCCCACAGTGGAGATGATTCTTGGGTCCCCACCAGTGGGATGATTCTTGGTGTCCCACCATGGAGATGATTCTGGGTCCACCAGTGGAGTATTGATTCTTGGGTCCCACCATTGGAGTTGATTCTTGGGACTCACCAGTGGAGAATGATTCTTGGTCCCCACCAGTGGAGTTGATTCTTGGGGCCCACCAGTGAGATGATTCTATCGGGTGCCCACTAGTGGAGATGATTCCGTGGGTCCCATCTAGTGGAGATGATTCTTGGGGTCCACATGGAGATGATCTCTTTGGGCTCCTAGCAGTAAAGTTGATTTCTGGGGCCACCATGGAGTTGGTTTTCCTGGAGTCCACCAAAGGAGTTGATTTCTTGGGGCCTCTAGTGAGTTGATTATGACCACCAGTGGAAGCTGATTCTGGGGCCACCAGTGGAGTTGATTCTTGGGGCAAACCAGTGGATCTGATTATTGGGGCCGCCAGTGGAGAAGATTCTTGGGGCCACCAGTGGAGGTGATGTCTTGGGCCACCAGTGGAGATGAATTCTTGGGCCACCAGTGGAGATGATTTTTGGGCCACCAGTTAGGTGATTCCTTGGGGCCCTAACCCCGTGAGATTATTCATGGGGACCACAATGGAGAGATTCTTGGGACCTCAACCACCAATGGAGATGATTCTTGGGGCCACCCATGGAGGAAATGATCTTTGGGGCCACCAGTGGGATGATTCTTCTTGGGGCCACCAGTGGAGATGATTCCTATGGGGCCACCAATGGCGATGATTATCTTGGGGCCGACCAGTGGAGATGATTCTTGGGCCCACCATGGAGATTGATTCTGGGCCACCAGTGGAGGTGATTCTTGGGGCCACAGTGGAGGGTGATACTTGAGGCAGGCCCACCAGTGGATAAGAATTCCTTGGGGACCCCACCAATGGAGGATGAATTCTTTGGGGCCACCAGTGGAAGATGATTCTTGGGGCACCAGTGGAGGTGATTCTTGGTCCCACCCAGTGGAGATGATTCTTAGGGGCCCACCAGTGGAGATGATTCTTGGGGCCACCAGGGAGGTGATTCTTGGGGCCCACCCTACAACTACTGCACATGCCTCTTGTTTTCTACCTCACTTTCTCTGCCTCCCTCCTTGAAAGCAGCCCCAGATCTGCTATTCTCAGGGGCCCACCATGCCCTTGGGTCCATCCGGAGTTTCCCCTGTTCCCCTTTGGGCCAGTCTGCTCGCCCAGCTGCAGTGTATCGGAGCCTGTTTGTATCTTCTACAAAAACGTTTTCCATATCACTTTACGCACAGACACTTAAAAAAAAAATTACACAGGGTGACAAATATGATCCGGGCGCATAGAGACCAGGTCTAAATCGCTTTAAAGCAATGTAGAATGCTCAATCGAGCCTCTCTCCAGTGTGATCCATGCACATAAGGGGCGTATAAACCATATACCCCCCAAACGTGACAGGCTGCTCCTACAAATTAGTGATTATCCAACCAACAAATCAGTGATATAACAAAGCGCAATATATAAAATAAATTACCATGATAACGAACCTAAATAAGTGGATATAATTATGTGTCCCATAATGGAAATTATTATACTGAACAAAGCAAATCAATCTCACACACCATTCACACATCAGAAAATACACAGAAACATAATCACCACGCCAGCACCCCCCCAGGTCAATGATAATGAATAGGAAGGACCACTCACCATAGGTATCATGGAAAGAATTCAAGTAAGGGCTGCCTGACCTCAAAAAGAAACAACTAAACTATTAATCCCTTACCGCGCATGCGTCAAACAACAACACACCTAGCGCATGTCGCTATTCGCAGAATAAGAATCTTTCCAAGTTAATTTCATATACCGCATCTGCATCAGCAACACAAAACCGTGCTATGCTGTATCAGAGCAGCTACATTGATGCAATAATACCAACTTAAAGGGGTTGTCTCACTCCAGGGATCGCTGCTTTTTATGTTAAAGATCTTGCAAAAACAAGTCGACAATGTAATTATGTTCCATTTAACAGTGTCCAACCTATTCACTAGATATCCCCTCTTGTAATGGGCTGCATCAGCTCCTCAGGTCCGCCTATAAGCAACAGACCTGTGAGATCTCTCCTGATAGGCCTGCCAGCAACTGGTCACTATAGCACAGACCTGTGTGACTGTTCTGATAGGCTCCAGCACTGGCACTATAGCTACAGACCTGTGTGATCTGTTCTGATAGGCTGACCAGCACTGGTCCGCTATAGCAACAGACCTGTGTATTCTCCCTGAAAGGCTGCCCATGCTGGTTGCTATACTACAGACCTGTGTGATCTTCTCCCTGATAGGCCTGCCAGCAACCTGGTCGCTTATAGCTACAGGCCCCGTGTGATGCTCCTGATAGGCTTGTGCCCATACTGGCAAATATAGCAACAGACCAGTTCTAAATCTCTCGCTATAGGCAGCCAGCATGGTCACTATAGATACAGAACCTGATTGATTCTCTCCTGATAGGCTTGCCAGCACTGTCGCTATAGCTACAGACCTTGTGATCTCGCCCTGATAGGACTGCCAGTGCTGGTTTGCTATAGCCACAGACCTTGTTCAAAAATCTCTCCTGATAGGCTTCTACACTGTTGCTATAGGCTGACAGACCTGTTTCAATCCTGTCCTGATAGGCTGGTGCCAGCACGGTTGCTATAAGCTAACAGACTTGTTTGATCTCTCTCTGATAGGCGCCATCCTGGTTGCATAGCATACAGGACTTTTTGAGTTCTCCTCCTGATAGAGGCTGTCAGCACTAGTTGCTATAGTTTACAGACTTGTTTGACTCTCCTAATAGGCTGTCAGCTACTGGGTCGCTATAGCTACAGACCTGGTTTCCCTCGGCAGCTCTTCACTGCAAACTCATAGAAGCCATAAAGTCAGTAAACACTGAATTCAAAATTGAAACCAAGAAGAACAGGACTGAGATAAGATGATTTGATGTAGTGAAGACAACCCCTTTAAAAAGAAAGCCCTTCATCATTATGTCCCGCGACACAATGTGGTACATGGTAAAATATGCCACCAAAATTTTATTCTAACATGTCTTTTGGGGGGGGTACAGAGGGAAAAAGGGGTAACAACCCCCAAAAAAGGAGGCCTGAATACTACCCCCCAAAAAAAACCAAAAACACAAAACACCAAAACCCAATATAGGGGCATACTAATCCTCCCCAATAAGGGAAGATCAGATACCCTCCATTATACACCCCCTATTATATATACACTTACATAAGGAGGACGCAGAGTCACAGGGCAGCGCTAACTCACCAAACCACTAGGGACCTGTTTTTATAGGAGAAGGGGCCAGATAATATAGGATGCACCATAAAATAATAGAAAATTACAAAATTAAAAACAAATATCAAAATTAAAAACAAAAATGAAAAAAGATTGGGCAGTGAACTAACCATATTTTTATTTCCCAAAAAATACAACTTCTTTAAAACTATATATTAATGTGCAGGATTTTCCTGGGTGAGAAGTTCTTTCCTGCACAGTTCAACTATTTTTAGATTCCTGAATTGCATCGGAAAAAACAGAAAAACAAAAATCATATATCAATAATAATAATTGCACATATTTACAATCCAATATTAAAGGGAAGGTGTCATCAAAAATGACTTATTTTTAAGTACACGTTTTTAATGTTAAACACAATTTTTTAAAGAATTTTTGGTTATAATTTATTTACAATATTTTTCATAATCACTAACATAATTTTATTAAAGAAATCTCAAGTCCTGCAGTTCTCACTTTGGCCACTAGGGCCTAATAATTGTCTACACTTCCTGTTCTGTAAAGAGAGATTTCTCAGTTGTCTGCCTCATGATCAGCACAAATGAGGGTGCAAACTGAAAGTAGAACACCAGTGTGAAAAGATAACACAGGATCCACCAGTTCACAAGAGGAGATGTCACAGTTCACCCTTTCACCTCCCTGCACAATGATTTCTTTCTTCCCAGGTCACACAGCATGCCTAGAAAACTCACCTATAGAAATCAATGGGACTGAGTCGCCCTTAAAGGTCTTCTAAATGTGCATGAAGCTACTGTAAAGCATCTCTCTGACTTCTGTTAAAGCAGTGCAAGCAATGCCTAGTGGCCAAAGTGAGAACTGCCAAGACTTTAAGAATTATTAAAAAAATATGAAAGTGATATGAAAATTTAAAAAAAAAAAAAACAAAATTCCTAAAAAATGTGTTTAACATAAAAATGAGAATTAAACAATGGCTCATTTTTTTAATGACATATTCCCTTTAATGCATATATCCAGCCAGTGTCAGACTAGGGTGCCTAGGACCCACAGGTGGAATTGACTCTAGATTCTCACAGGTGTAATTGACTCTAGGCCTCTAAGGGGGCTCCTCAAGTGGAATTGGACACTAGATTCCCACCTCCCACAGGTGGAACTGACTCTAGGGGCCCACAGGTGGAATTGACTCTAGGGGCCCACAGGTGGAATTGACTCTAGGGGCCCACAGGTGGTATTGACTCTAGGGGCCCACAGGTGCAGTGGACTCTGGGGCCCACAGGTGGAATCGACTCTAGATTCCCACAGGTGGAACTGACTCTGGGGCCCCCACAAGGTGGAATTGACCTCTAGGAGAGGGCCCCACAGGTGGGAATCGACTCTAGGGGCCCACAGGTGGAATCGACTCTAGGGGCCCACAGGTGGAATCGACTCTAGGGGCCCACAGGTGGAATCGACTCTAGGGGCCCACAGGTGGAATCGACTCTAGGGGCCCACAGGTGGAGTAGACTCTAGGGGCCCACTGGTGTAATCTACTCTCGGGGCCCACTGGTGGAATCGACTCTAGGGGCCCACAGGTGGAATCGACTCTAGGGGCCCACAGGTGGAATCGACTTTAGGGGCCCACTGGTGGAATCGACTCTAGGGGCCCACAGGTGGAATTGACTTTATGGGCCCACAGGTAGAACTGACTATAGGGGCCCACAGGTGGAATTGACTTTATGGGCCCACAGGTGGAACTGACTGTAGGGGCCCACCAGCTGTGATACAGCTGGGCCCACTGGTGGAGTTTATGTTAGGGGCCCACCCTACTGCAAATGACTGCCCCTGCCTCCTATACTCTGCCTCTTGCTTTTTGCCTCTTCTGAGGATGTAGATGCAGTTATAGAACAACCCCAAGTCCACCATGCTCAGGGGCCCACCGGGGTTTCACCTATTCCCCTGTGGGTCAGTCAGAGCCTGTATACAATCCACAAACAGAAGGAGGAAAAGGAAGAACAATGATAAACCTCTAGAGCAAACCCACATCTCACATCCCCGGTAGTGTCTTAAATCCAACATTTAATCCGTTCAGTTTCAAAGTTTTATAATGAAAAATCCAATATAATTCCTTAGGTTTCAAGGCCATAAATCCCTTAATCCTGGCCCCCTCACTCTTCTACACCCCCTCGCAGAAATTGTAAAGTTCCCTTTCATTATGTCCTAATTCTACCTTAAGGCAATGGGAAATCTTTCTAATGGTCTATGTTGGTTTATACACGACTTCGCATCACATCCACTTTCAGCACCATATAACAATTTACAAGGACACCAGAGAGCACAGATCACCCAGTCTGACTGACATGTTAGATGATAATTGATCCTATGTGTAACCGCACTTTGTGCATTAACCCACAATTTATACAAGATAAGCACAGAAAACAACCCTTCCTGGAGACTCCCAAGTATGTTTGTCTGGGACCCAATTTACCACAAGACACAAGGAACGCTTTCACTGTAGGCTAGAAGGCACTAAAGATCCGGCAAGGCTTAAATAGGGGCAGCATCCGGTGATAGGCAACTACCGGGGCGCTGGCCCTTTAAATTTAACAGTGCCGTAGGGCACGCGCATGCCGGGAGACAGAGACATCGGCAGGACCGCGGCCGGGTAATGAGCGGGGAGACTGTGCAGCAAGTGGGGCGCGCCTGGGACCCGACATGCGGGTCGCGGCGCCGCTCGCCAGCGGGGCCCGGATGCGTCTGCGACCCGGAGTGAGAGTTGCAGGGGCACCCGTGGCAAACAAATCCTCCTCAGTACCACACAAAATCAAGAAAATGTCGTCTATGTAAGAAAAAATCGCCACCCGCTGCCAGGACCGCGGGTGGAGCCAACCCTACGGAACGACATGCCCACCCCCCAAAACTGAGTTGAAGTGGTGCGACACATAGACGAACATTTCCTCTATCCAAGCCAGATATAAGTTAGCATAGGAAGGGGCTGCACGGGACCCCATGGCTGTTCCCTGTAATTGTAAATAAAAAGAATCCTCAAACAAAATATAATTGCAAGTAAGGACCAAATCCAATAAGATCAACAAATACAACAAACTATAGAAAGATGTGAACTTCTAAAGAAATAACTAACAGTATCATGATCTATGAAGGTGTATAGAGAGACAACATCAAAGGAGGCTAAAAACGCCCCCACATCATTTAATCTTAATTTTAAAAAATCGGTTGTATCCCTCAAATAAGATTTCATTTTGTAAACAAATGGAGATAATATACGGTCAAGAAAAACAGAAATATGAAATTGGAAGATCTTTATATTTTGAAATAGCGCATCGCGGTGTTCAACGCATGCAGTATCGATTAAGGGCCAAACCCATGTTCAGAAAAAGTGGCTATCTATGCCAGTTTTAAGGTGCATTTAAATCAGTGTAAAGTGCGCCTGAAAGGTCCCGATACTTTTCTAAATATTGGCGTCAGTATACCTTTGCATAGATGACTTAAATGCGCCTCCCTAAAATGGCACATCGTATCAAAAATAATGGGTGGGGGGGGGGGGGGCGCAGTGCAATCAAAAAAGGGGCGCATCGTACAAATAAAAAAAAGGGGGCATTGTATCAAAAAAGAAAAAATGGAGCATGTCAATCAAAAAAGCGCGCGCATTGCTCAACACTGCCGGAACTCCCAGCTTCGGCACATAGCAGTCATTGGTATATATGGTACGTCTAATCGACTGGCGCATTGCCTCGAACGGAGGCGCATAACATTATTGTAAGGCGCCTCAATAGGCGCATTTCGCAGCGACGGGGGTGCACAGTGCACCATAATTTAGGAGACGAATTACAAGGTGTCCGTTTCCCGCATATTAATGGCGCCTATTTTTGTGATACGAGACAGGCCCATTTACAACAAGAATAGGCGTCAAACAAAAGGTGGTTATTTGGGCCCAAAATAGAACAAAAAACCCTGGGAAACCTAACTACTAACTGGCGTTGGTGTGTGGACAATTGTTCCCTAGGATAGTTAAATTTTTTTTTTAGTTTTTTTGAGGTCAGATGAGCAAGCCTTAACTTTAACTTTACCTCCCTTGAATGGCGCGATTTGCGCACAGCGTGTTCCACGCATCGGCGAAATAGGCCTTGTCTAGTGAATCCATTTTCCCTTTCTTTGAGATTGTGCGGTCATTTGATGCGCTATATCACTGACATGCGCAGTAGTGCGGCAGGGACGCTGCTATACTTGTTTGCCATGATACCTATGGTGAGTGGTTCTTTCTATTAATTATCATTGACTTGGGGGTGGTTATGTGTCCTGTGTATTTTTTGATGTGTGAAGATGATTGTTCAGTATAATAATTCACATTATGGACACATTATTATCACCACTATTATGTTCGTTATCATGTATTTATATATTGCGCTTTGTTATATCACTGATTGTTGATAATCACTAATTCTGTAGAGCAGTCACGTTTGGGGTTTACACGCCCCTTATGTGCATGGATCACACTGGAGAGAGGCTCGATTGTAGAGCTGAAACCTTGCAAGGACCTGGGTTACAACATCTTTCATTGGAAGGAAGTGCTGTGGATTTGTATTATTTTGCTCACACATCTGGAGAACAGGGCTCAGTTTTTGGGCACAAAGCACAGCAGGATACTGGCCCAGCCCCGCACATACGTGTCACACACAAAGTCTGATAGAAAGCTTCAGAACATTTCACTTTATGTTGCATTATGTTATACAGAACACTGGACACTGGCCCTTTAAGTTTGCAGCTTGTGATGCTCATCCTGCCCCGAGGGCCCCGGGGTTGTGGCCCCTTGAATGCACATAGGTGCTCTGCTGACTCCGGCGCTCCCAGTCATACGGTTTTCCCTTGGTGCCGCGCAGCTGATCGCAGACACACGAAAGGTCCAATCTGTCAGAATGAATGCCAGTCCCCGCGCTCAGTGCCGGCCGCCCCCCCCTGCACCGCCGCCCCCCCCCCCTGCACCGCCGGCCGCTGACAGATCCGTCCTGACAGCTTTTATGCGGCAGTAAAACAGCCATTAACAAAACTGTGATGATCAGTGCAGCGCCCAGGAGCCCGGATCCCAGACCAAGCCTGATGCGGCCGGCGGGAATGTCAGCCGCCATGAAGCCTGCTCTTGTGTGGACGACAATGACGCTGTGTGCGGAGACTTACATAATGATCTCTGGGCTCAGTCCCAGAAGACGAAACAAAGCAGCGACAACCCCAGCAACCATTTCTAGGATCTCTGCTGCCTGTCAGTGAATGGAGCCAATGGGAATATTATCAGTTATGGTTACAGGCGGAGAGCCCATTCTGCCAGTGTCCTACTCACACAGCTGAGGGGTTGTTACAGTGTGTTAGTGGTGATCGGACAGGACAGGATAGTGCTGCTGCTGTGTTTCGCTTACAGAGGATTGTATGGACTGGATATCATAGTAACACATCTGGTAGATATGTGAGCAGGACTCGCCCACCCCCACCAGCCCAATATAATATCCGCCCCATAAGCCCAATATAATATACGTCCCCCACCCCTCCACCAGCCCAATATAATATCCACCCCCCACCAGCCCAATATAATATACACCCCCTCACCAGTCTAATATAATATCCACCCCCCCACCAGCCCAATATAATATCCGCCCCCCACACGCCCAATACAATATCCACCCGCCCACCAGCCCAATATAACATCCACCCCCCCACCAGTCCACATACACTATCTGCCTCCCCCTCAGCGCAATATAATATCCACACCCCACCAGTCATATACAAAATCTGCTCTCCCCTCCACCCCACATGCAATATCTGACTCTATAGAATAAACACTATTTACCACAAGCAAGAAGCCGCTAATCACAGTGTCAGAGACAAGTGACCTACAATACCGCCATATAGAGAACACATAGAGGTCAGACACCAGCTCAGGTATAACCTACAACACCGCCATATAGAGACCACATAGAGGTCAGACACCAGCTCAGGTATAACCTACAACACCACCATATAGAGTCCACATAGAGGTCAGACACCAGCTCAGGTATAACCTACAACACCGCCATATAGAGACCACATAGAGGTCAGACACCAGCTCAGGTATAACCTACAACACTGCCATATAGAGACCACATAGAGGTCAGACACCAGCTCAGGTATAACCTACAACACCGCCATATAGAGACCACATAGAGGTCAGACACCAGCTCAGGTATAACCTACAACACCACCATATAGAGACCACATAGAGGTCAGACACCAACTCAGGTATAACCTACAACACCACCATATAGAGACCACATAGAGGTCAGACACCAGCTCAGGTATAACCTACAACGCCACCATATGGAGACCACATAGTGATCAGACACCAGCTCAGGTATAACCTACAACACCACCATATAGAGACCACATAGAGGTCCCAACACCTGCTCAGGTATAACTACAACCCCGCCATATAGACACCACATAGAGTTCATAAAACAGCTCAGGTATAACCTACAACACCACCATATAGAGACCACATAAAGGTCAGACACCAGCTCAGGTATAACCTACAACACCGCCATATAGAGACCACATAGAGGTCAGACACCAGCTCAGGTATAACCTACAACACCGCCATATAGAGACCACATAGAGGTCAGAAACCAGCTCAGGTATAACCTACAACACCCCCATAGAGAGACCACATCGAGGTCAGACACCAGCTCAGTTATAACCTACAACACCTCCATATAGAGACCACATAGAGGTCAGACACCAGCTCAGGTATAACCTACAACACTGCCATATAGAGACCACATAGAGGTCAGACACCAGCTCAGGTATAACCTACAACACCGGCATATAGAGACCACATAGAGGTCAGACACCAGCTCAGGTATAACCTACAACACCGCCATATAGAGACCACATAGAGGTCAGACACCAGCTCAGGTATAACCTACAACACTGCCATACAGAGACCACATAGAGGTCAGACACCAGCTCAGGTATAACCTACAACACCGCCATATAGAGACCACATAGAGGTCACACACCAGCTCAGGTATAATCTACAACCACCGCCATATAGAGACCACATAGAGGTCAGACACCAGCTCAGGTATAACCTACAACACCACCATACAGAGACCACAGGGACTTACAGGACATGTCTTCTGAGTTGTTCTCTTCTCATGAGTCATTCGCTTCCCCTATTCTTCACCGTACAGTCCAGACCTCCATGATGACTTCTCCTGACCAGAAGTCGTCCCTGCAGAATTTACAAATATTTTAGAATCCTCACTTTTCCAGCACCTCTTTTCCTATTCCTCTGCCAAAACTCCCCAAACAGTAATAATGACCCCCTTGTGGCCCTGACAGACTATTTCCAGTAGACTATGGGTCACCCGTTTGTACAACCAGCTTTAGTCTTGTCTTGTGTCCCCATGTAGTAGGTAGCACACTCCCAAAATAAGGGAGTACTGTAGGCAGATAGATTGATCTGCTTTTATGTAGGTATACCCCAATTAGGCAGGTAGGTATATAGGTCTCCTATTTAGTAGGAAGGTATATATATACTTGTTTTCCAGAAGGTAGGTATATAGGCGCCCATTAAATAAGGAGGTGGTAATATTGACCCACCATTAAATAGATAAGTATATAGGCTCTCCATTAGATAGGTATAGCGGCCCCCATTAAGTAGGTAGTTAGTAATATTGCCCACCCCCTCATTAAGTAGGTAGGGTTATATGCCCCTGTAGGTAGGTATATAGCCCCTTGTGGATATGTGGGTATCTATTCCCCCTGTGGTAGGTTTGGCCCCCCAGCAGGTAAATAAGTTGGTATATTCACCCCTGTAGGTATATATGTTCCCTGTAGATTTATTAGTAGGTATTTATGCCCCCTACAGGAAGATAGATAGGTGTAGGCACCGCTGGAGGTAGATCAGTGGGTTATAAATTTTCCCCTGTTTGGGTGATTGGGGATGTTTAGTGCCACTTTGTAG
>JAODAL010018550.1:0-74459 GCA_025379985.1 Phyllomedusa bahiana
GTACAGAATTTTCGTCACCGATGTGTATTTATAGGTGCAAAAAACATTTTTTATTACCCCTACAAAATTTAATTAGGTTTTTTTTCACTTTGGCGCAGGCCATTTTTTTTTTGGAAGACCCATCTTGTATTAATTACCATACAGAAATTTTGCTAGTAATTGCTGTTGCATTTCATAGGTGCAAAACCACCTATTATTATCAGTACACAATTTAATTAGTGTTTTTCACTTTGGCGCAGCCCAAAGTTTTGTTCAAAGACCCACTTTGTATTACAATAGGATACAGAACTTTTCTAGTCACGCATGTGTATTTCATAGGTGCAAAAAACATCTTTTATTATCCGTACACAATTTAATTAGATTTTTTTCACTTTGGCGCAGGCCTTTTTTGTTGAAACTATATTTACTATTTTGCCATAGGCAAACTTAAACTCTATCAGTTCTCTATCTGTAAAACACTAAAACGTAACTTTTATTATGTATCACTCTTAACCTTTACACAAACTATTTAAAAACCTGATTTCTAACCTCACCTTTTAAACCCTTTTTTTTGCTTCTGAAAAAAGGAATAGCTCCATTTCTTTTTATCAAGTCTGGTGGAGCCCCACCTTTTTAACAGGAAAGCCTTATATATACAGCAATTTACTAGCTCCAGTAAGAGATCCCAAGCCTCCTACTTGGGCATTCGTCCCTAATCTCATGGACACAAAACAAATAAGGCCCCCTTGTGACACCCTCTGCAGCAGGTGACACTTCTAGACAGAGGTGAGAAATCCAATTTAAACGTCATATCTTACCTCACCCGACATGTTTCGCCAGCAACCTGGCTTCATCAGGGTTTAGAGGTCCGATCACATGTGGTCTAAGCTCACTTCCTTTTATATCATGTTAGGTACACGCCCTATTCAGGTGCTCACCAATTAGCCATCAGAGAATCCACAAAAACCCACTCCCCCCTCCGCTCTCCTGCACGCACACTCATAATATGTGCTGCTAAAGCTGCCACCATGCTCTCAAAAACCCAACAATCTCAGAAAAATTTTGCCATCTCCATAACGGGCTTGTGCCCCCATCTTTACCGTACTGCCCGCGCCAATGCACTGCATCAACAGACCCCTCAGCCCTGACTGTGCTGGGCTTCCGTCTCAGTCGTCTCAGATTATTGCCACTGCGTGTCTCTCCTAGAATGGACTAAGCAGAATGGGTTTGTTACATTCCACAGCACACTACCATTTTATCAATCCCATTAACCCCTTCTCTTCCCTGTCTAAAATGCTATTCATTGGGAATATAAGTTCCTTTGTATGTACACTATTGTCATATTATTTCCCATAAAGCACTTCTCCTATATATCTAATATACATTTTTAATTTTAATAAAGCTGCAAGCCTTATTTAAATACTATTTCATTGTACTGTCACTATTGTCTCAGACTATTTCCATAAACCACTTCTCTTTTACATGTAATATTCATATTCATTTTAATAAAGCTGCACGCTCTATGGTTAGCTCACCCTCCCTCCCGCAGTTTCAACTCACACCTTCCCCATTGAAGATTCTCTCTTACAGGTCACGGCTAGCCACCTAATTCATTACGTCACAATTGGAGCATGAAAAAATATTAGTATTTTTCAAACGCTATTGCATCTGCATACAACTATCCTCCATATATTGTATTTAATGTCAGCACGAAATCAACGCAGCGAGCAGAAACAATAAATCTATACATAGATGAATATATACATGAATAGATAGTAATCTACTCCTGGGCTGCTCGCCACAACAACGCGAGTGCATATACCATACGATTCAGCTGCCAACAAACCCCACCATGCACAGAAGCAATATACATACATCCCAATTTGTTAAATGGAAACCGTGGCCTCACGTGTCAATAACTATCATCTTCCCAGACAAGGGAAAATGAGGGACAAGTAGAGGCAGAGGGGGGGGGCAGGAGGGGGAGGAATGGGAGGAAGGACAAAACGTATGTGAACTCTGATGCTTCTATTTGTCATAAAATTCAAAATGTGCTATATCCACTGACCGTACTTAATCACATATATCATGTTTCTTCAAAAAACTATCATATAGGGAATCAGTAAGATTAAATAAATGCTGAAAATGAAAAGCCTTCATTTAGGCCTTTAGGTTTCAATGTATTGAGTCTCTATATCCATCTTGCCTCTTCCTGTAACAAAACTACATCCAAATCGCCCTTTCTTTCCCCTAGCTTTTTCACACAGATGCCCCAGAATTTAAGCACCTCTATTTCACCATTATGTACTTCCAAAATTTTGTCTCGCTAGGGGGTGTCACCTCTAGTTTTATTAGTACTCAGATGTTTTGAGATCCGATGACGAAACATCCTGTATGATTTTTCCCACATAGATCTTGGGGCAGGTAAAACCCTAGCCCATAAATCACCCCCCTGGTTTTACAATTGATGAAAATTGTCTTATCTCAAATCTTCTATCAATGGGATTAAACAAAATTTTTAGTTTTCCATATGAATGGGAAGAATGAACAGTTGCCACAGGGATGAGCCTACCACCGGAGACTGTAACCATGTTTTCTTGCCATCTCCTCAAAAATGACTATGTACAAATTCATCCCTAAGATTTTTTCCTCTTCTATAAGTGACACTAAGGTATTTAGGAATCACCTCAGAGAATACTGGATCTGGCCTCAAAATGTGCCAATGTCTTATAAGTATACCCATCATTTCATTGGCTCTATCATCAAAGGTACCTATACAATAATTAAATCAGTTTTTTCCTTCTTCTTTTTACTGATTTTAATAAAAAGTCCTCTGCCCCTAGTCAAAGCCCTGTTAAACGCCTTCCTCAAACATTTTTTTGGGGTAACCCCTTGCCTGAAAACGTCATTTTAACTTTATACATTCTTCATTAAAAGGGCCCCTAAAGTAGAGCAATTCCCACGAGCCCTAAGAAATTGGCCTATGGGAAACCCCTTTTTTTTAGAAGGTGGATGCCCGCTAGAAAAAAGTAACAAAAATGTTGGTGCCGTGTTTTTCCCAAATTCTTTGGGCTGAATCTGCTTTGTTTTTTATCCAAATAATTTCAAGATCAAAAATTTATTTTCACCCGATGAATAACAAACGTAAAATTCATCCCAATATCATTATCATTGAGTCAAGATACAAAATTCATGAATAATTTTTACACTACCATCCCAAAAAATCAAATATCATCAATAAAGTGCCCCCAAAATAAAATCTGATCTATGAATATTTCAAAGTGTTTTCAGAAAAAAAACAATAGCATCCCCCACCAAAACCCAAAAATAAATTAGCAAAGCTTGGCGCCAGATGTGCCCATGATTTCCCTTTATTGTGAAAAAGGTGCCATCAAACAAAAAATAGTTATGTGTCAAAACAAAATCCAAGTCTATGGCAAAATAGTAAATATAGTGATCAAAAGTCACTCTCTGTTCTCTTGCGAGATTCCCAATTTTTTGGAGATTATGTGACAATTTTTGTTGAAGGACCCATCTTGTACTTATATTACCATACAGAAATTTGCTAGTAATTGCAGGTGTATTTCATAGGTGCAAAACCCACCTTTTATTATCTGTATACATTTCAAATAGGTGTCTTTTTTTTTTTTTGGTGGGGCCCCAGGTTTTGTATTTTTAAATTTTGGGGAATCAGAATTTTGTATTTAAACTGTTGGGTGTATTTAATTGGTCCCAAAAACCCCCGTTTGTTATCCGTAAAACCCTTTTTAAAATAGTGTATTGAACGTGGTGGGCCCTATTTTTTTTTTCAAATGGGCCACGTTGTGCGAAAATTTTATGGAAAAATTTTTAGCAAGTGTTCTCGTTTGTCATTGCTGAAAAAAACCGCAATTTTTTTCATCGGTGAAATTCTGAATATTTTTTACTGCGTTGGTAAAATCTCAGTTTGGCGCAGATAGCGCACCCTTTTATGATAGTTTGTTGAAAAATATCAATTTCCCCAGGGCCTAAATGGGCAGTGGTTTAAACCCTGGGGCTGAAGGGAAAAACACTTTTTGATTTTGTTTTAAGGTTTCTTCCAACCCAAACCGGGATTTCACAGGTATTTGCTAGGGAAACCCTTTCAGTTTCAAATCCCAGTTGGCTGTAGGAAATTTTTTGGGATTTTAAAAAATAGCTGTTTATTTGCCCTTTTTTGTAAGAGACTGTCCAAAAAAATCTTCCTTTCCCCTTTTTTTTTAAATTTTTTTTCTTTTGAACATGGAGCGAAAATTTTAGGTGGTAAAACGAGCAAAGAGGGGTGTAGGACATGGAGGTAGAGGGGTACGAGAGAAGGGTTGGGGGGGTCCTTCCAAATGCTGGGGGCAAAACGCAAGCCGCGGTTTTTTCGGTTCGAGGGGCCGTAGGCCTGTCATCGCTGGGGTGGAGGCCCCCGGGGAATTTTAGTAAGAACAGGGGTCGCCAAATTTTTTTCTTCAGTGGTTAATTTCAAAAATGCATCCAGCAGTCTTTCCCCCCTAGTGCCCCCAGTCACGGCCACAAATGTCATTCATCGTCAGCAAACCCCGTCCCCCCCCCCAAACCCCCCCCCCTAAACGAAGGGGAGCCCAAATGTCAAAATCGTGTTCCCACCCCTGTGGGAAAAAAAAACCCTTTTTGAAGACCTCTTTTATGACCCAAAAAGCCCCGGTTTTGGGGGCAGGAAAACAAAGTTAAAAGATCAAGAGGCCCCAAAAAAGGGTTTTTTTGTTGTTCTTTTTGCCCAGTTTTTGAAAGCCATAGAGGAGGGAAGGAACCCGGTCAATCGGCAAAAAAAACCCGGGGGTCAAGGGAACGCCTTGCAGTGCCTTGGCAGGGGCCGCAGCTCCTGGATGCCCGGAAAAGTCAGGACCGGGCAAAAATAAACCCGGTTTGATGATGATGATGGGCGACCCTTGCGGATCCCAAAAGTGTTTTTTTCAAAATGAATTTCCTTGTGAGCGCTTACAAAAATTTGGCGAGGGTGGAAGACGATGGGGTAGTGTCCGTATGGCTCCCGCCTCAAAAAAAGGGGGGGAGGGCCCATCGCAGAAATTTCCCCTGAGGGTGATTTTCCCCCAAACCCGGATCAGCGGAAAAACCCCTCCCCGCTTATCCCGTCCGGGAAAAAGGTTTCCCGGAACCCCTAAGCCTGGGCCCTTTTTTGAGAAAGCCTATTTATTCAAACCCCAAAACGATGTCATATGCCTCCTTTGCCCAAAACGCATCAGTAGAGGCAAGAATCTTAGGTGTTTAACCACCACCAACATGTCTAGTCACATGCAGCGAATGCATGAGTTGAAATGGAGGAACACTTGGCCAAAAAAGGCCACACCGATGCCGGGCTTCCAACCACTGTCACACCCTCTGTCGCCTCCTCCTCCTCCGCCACCACAAGCGTTCCTCAGCTGCCCATGTCTTCAGAGTCATGATCAGGGATCAGCCTCCGCTTCAGCCTCCACCGTCGCCCGAGTACCACCAGCACCACCAGAGACCCATCCTACCCTTCTCCTTCCACCAGTTTGACGACCTGACACGCCTTCAGCGGCCAGTCTAGCAGCCAGCCTTCTGTCTTCCAGGTTTGGGAGCAGAAGAAAACTTTAATTCCGAAACCATCCCAAAGCCAAAAGCCTTGAATGTCGGCATTGCCAGGCTTTTGGCCTTGGAAATGTGCCTTTAGTCTGGTGGACACAGATAACTTTTTTTTTTTTTTAGTTCCACCATGTCATGGCCCTTGCCTGCCCCCCAAACCATGATGCACGAGCAGCATTTCTTTGCCAGAAAACGCCGTCCTGCCCTGACCAGCCATGTGTCATCTTAAAAATTTCAAGCTCGCTTGTCCGCATCTGTGTCCGGAAAAGTCCAATCTGACACCGACAATGGATAGTAGCACGGCCAAGGCCGCTTATCTTGTGACAGATCATTGGGTGAGCTGGGTGGATGTCTCTGGTGGTGACGGTGGTCTCAGGCTCGAGCACGGTCTTACAGAACATGTAGGGATGGTGCAGGGTTCTTGCACCCTAATTATCTTGGTGGCATCACGTGCCCAGAGAAACACAGGCCGTTTTGAAATTAATCTATCTTGGAGGACCTGTCCCACCACACAGGTCAGGAGCTGTGGACGGGCGCTCTCCGCAACGGTGCCGAGCGCTGGCCTGGGTGACATGAAACCTTGTGCCCCGGCAAAGGTGTGTGTGCAATAAGCGTCGAAATTCTGCTGGCCGCCCTTAAATTCGGTAGGCTGGAGCACATCCCTTTGCCTGGGCATTCATGATCTTGTCTATAGCAAAATTATCTAAATGCGCTACCGGCTTTGGACTGCCTGCTGAGGATGACTCGGGTATGCGTTCGCACTTCCGCCGTTCGCACCTGCTACGTCCCGCTGCTGCGTTGCCAGCATCAGCTCGGCTTCCCAGTCACAGTCTCATTGTTGACGTGACAAACATCGGCTGGAATTCCCACCATCCACATGCTCCAGCCATTGTGGACAGCAGCGCAATGCCAATTACGCAGTATGAAGTTGACACATGGCATGAAAGCAGCACGGTGCGGACCTCGGGGTGTTGAGCCACCGAGAGTGGTGGCAGGTGAAAGAGCTCATGCACCATTCTTGCCAGTTTTAAGATAGCCACAAAAATGGTCAGGGCGGACATGCCCTTGTTTTTAGGGTATGAGCATTGGTGATCTAGTTCTGGAACGATCGTTGGGACACTCTGAAAAATCAGGTCCCACCAGCGGACGGAGGAGGAGACGGAACAGATGTGAACACGGAGCGTTTCTCTCCGTCAGAATCCACAAGGCGACAGTTTCACAATTTTATCGGTCTTCATTAGGAGAGGTTCGGTGTCCAGGGCTAGGGACAAGGTGGCGCATCAGCTCTCAGGTTGCATCACATCTCAGGGCAAGTCAGGGCTGTGTTGAAAGCTGTGCCGGAGGAAGGTGAGGAGGGAGGGGGGAGGTATTCCTGGACACCGACAGTTACCGACGTCCCTGCCTTGGAAAGAGGTTGGCGCGAATTTGAGGAGGAGGAGGAGATGAGGAAGATCAGTTTGCTAGTGCCCTCAGACCAGAGGCTTGGGAAATCAAGGCCTCCAATCATCTCAATGAGTGCTTGGATTTCTCATTTCCTCCAACATGATTCCTCGCATTAAGGCCATCATAAATGAACAACAATAAACTGGCGTGGCTTCTCTCCTGGATCCAAGGTACAAAAAAAAATCGCACTTTCCTCCACCCACACAAATAGAGAGTAAAATGCAGGAAAGGGAGTGACCTGCTTGATTGAACAACTGGAGACATCTGTTTTCAGTATGCTTCACGTTCTTCAAATGTCACGGTGAACAACGTCTGCGACGTGACAGCAGTAGAGTGCCAAGTAGCCGTAGCCGTAGCAGCAAGCAGCAGCAATTGTGGCAGAAGCCTATTGGGTGACATCTGGCAATCCTTTATTTACCACCTCACCAACGGGCATGTAATGCAGGGCACACATCCATCACACAGAGGACCAGCTTAAGATCATGGTGCACGACTATCTGGTCTCATCACCGATGTGTTCGGACCCATCGGACTTCTGGGTATCCAAAACGGATTGAAGGGCACCGAGCTCGCTCGCCACGCCATAGAGGTGTTGTCATGCCAGCAGCATCCCCTAACCGCGTCAATCTGGAGCGGACCTTCAAGCACACGCTGAGGTGTCATTACGAAAAAAGCATCCGGCTTTCCACGATAAGTGGATCGTTTGACTTTCATCAATGATGAATCAGGCTGGATCTCTGATGATGTTGTCGGCCCCAATTTCCGAGGTCACCGATTAGTTGCGATCTTACATTACATT
This sequence comes from Phyllomedusa bahiana, assembly GCA_025379985.1. NCBI lineage: Eukaryota > Metazoa > Chordata > Amphibia > Anura > Hylidae > Phyllomedusa > Phyllomedusa bahiana. The sequence goes on from JAODAL010018550.1 coordinate 7,832, forward strand.
CCTATTCAAACAGAAATTGTCCTCTTGAAAAATGTTTTTACAATGATCATTCTCTCTGCAATTTTTATTCTCAGTTCCAAAAGATCATTTTGCTGGTTTTGCGGTGTGGAGACGAAAAGACAAACAAGGTTTCATGACAAAACACGTTTTTCCTATTTACTCACTTTTTCTTTAGAATTTTTCGCATTGTCAATGGTTTTGAGGTAATATTGCTGTGAGGATAAAGCTATCAATTATGGTCCTTTGGAAAACAGAAAATGTGGCTTCAAGTGGCTTTCTCCTATCCCAATTTTTAATAGTGATGAGATCATATTTATAATTTTTTGGGGTCATGTTATCTGTGAGATACTGCTATAATCATGGGTCCATTAAGGAACAGACAATGTGGCTTCCAAGTGGCATTTTCCATCACAAGTTTTTTAATAGTGGCTGAGAAGTTCATATTTATAATTTTTTGGGGTCATGTTGCTGTGAAATTCAGCTATAATCTTGGTCCCTTGGAACTGAAATGTAGCTTTTATAGTGGCATTTCTCCCTCACCAATTTTAACATTCACTGAGAAGTTCTTTTTAATAATGTTTTGGTGTCATGCTGCTTTGAAAGCAGCAAGACTACAGGTCCAATTCTAAAATAATGTTGTTTCTAACAGACCCATATGTTCTTCCAACCACATTCATTCAAGAGTGGTCAAGGGTCTTGTTTGAATTTTGGGGGCTATTTTGCTGTGAAAATGACAGCTATTCTACAGGTCCTATACTAAAATATTTGGTTTCTAAAAGACAGATTTGTTTCTCCACAATTGTCAAAAGTGGCTCAAAGGTAGTGTTTTGATTTTGGGGGGGCATTTGCTGTGAAATGCAGCTATACTACAAGGGTCCTATCTAAAAAATGTGGTTTCAACAGACATTTGTTCTTCACAATTGTCCAAAATGGCTCAAGGGTGATGTTGCTGTCCAAAAACGGGAAATAGGTAGGACACTGTTAAATGGGGACTCATATTTACAAAATGACTTGATTTTGCAAGATCTTTAAAATAGCTAGCAATTACTGTAGTGAGGACAACCAATTTAATACAATAAAAAAAAAGAGAAACAAAGAAGTGGAGGGATTCCAATTCTATTTTAAAAAATGTGTTTTCTAGAATTAAACTTCTAAAAACTTGCATGTACAAAATAGCTGATACAAATATTCCTCTGAATTGTACAAGGGAGGTATAGGAAGACTTGAACAGATGTAGGTTACCCAGGACAGGTATAGTCAATGTCCAGTTTAACTAAAATGGTGGTTGAAAGACTCCTTTTTCTGGCACTTTTTATTCTGTGGGTCAGACAGGTTTAATGGTCTTTACTGCGGTCCAGTACAGGTATAGTCAGTGTCCAGTTCAATAAAATGGTGGTTGAAGATCCTTTCCGGCAACTTTTTTAATTGTGGGTCAGGACCAGGTTTAAGGGTCATACTGTGGTACAGAACAGGTATGTCCAGTTCAACTAAAATGGTGGTTAAAAGACTCCTTTTTCTTGCACTTTTTAATCTGTGGGTCAGACAGGTTTAATGGTCATACTGTGGTACAGGACAGTTATAGTCAATGTCCAGTTCATCTAAAATGGTGGTTGAATGTCTCATTTTTCAGGGACTTTTTAATCTGGGGGTCAGATAGGTTTAAGGGTCATGCTGTGTTCCAGGACAGGGATAGTCAATGTCCAGTTCAAGTAAAATGATGGTTCAAATAATACTGCTTTCTGGAACTTTTTAATTTGTGGGTCATGCAGGTTTAAGGGTCATGCTGTGGTACAAGACAGGGATAGTGAATGGTCTTTGATTTTTTTTTCTGTGGCTTTTATAACCTAAGTGTGTTGCCTAAGATGTAGCACGTATCCATTTGACTGTTGTGGATGTTAATTCCAGCTTCTCCAGCCCTGTTTGGGTGTAAGAATGAAGGTGTTGTTCATCTCCCATAGACTTTAATGGTCATCGTCGATAATCTATTATCGACTATCGGAAATCATCTTGATAATTGCCGATATTGACTATCGACCCGATGACGATAGTCAACGTAATCGCTCATCACTATACAAGATACACATGACAAAAAAAAAGCCCACCTCTCCATGCTGTCTGGACTGCAAGGTAACACTCTACCAGGTGCTTACAATGTCCAAGTTAAAGTGAGAAAACCAGCAACTTCGGTATAGAAAAAATAAAAAGCTTCCTCTAATGAAACAAGTGTGTAGATGTATATATCTGGTATCATACCATGTCACATGGGTACAATATTGCTTATGCATTTCAGGCTTATTATCCCTTAGTCATAGCTCGACTAACCAACAAACAAACACTTTAAATACATACGTTATAAGCATATGTAGCATACCTGTGAAACCAGGAAGAGTCAGCAAGCCATCCCCTCCTTGCCTTTACCAGCCATGCCTGCAATATGCCCAGTCAGCCCACACCTGCCAATCATACATGAAGGGGAGGAAATAAGCTGGATTCTAGCAATATCCATGATCTCACCCTGGACATCTAGGAAAAGCATCAGCAAACTTCTAAACAATCAGGAAAAGAAGCGGAGCCAGAGCCAATCTATAAAGCACTTACAAAACTCCCCCACTTTGTGCATTTGCAATTGTAGTTAGAACTGGATGGGAATGCACTACAGAAACTACTATGCAATCTAGGCCAGCCTGCAACCGCGCCACCAGCCCTGCCCCAGAGTTCCGAGAGAAGCAGCCGAATACTCCCATGAACCCAGCGGAGGGATCATAGGCGGAGTCAATATTCAATCCCCCAAACACTAATAAATCCCATTTCCGCTGGTCTAATGCCTAATGCTGCCTAAAACTAAAGCAAAGACTGCATACAAAGGCAGCAGCTGGCCCGCAGCATCCCCCAGGCAACAGCCTCTTACAGAATAAGGGACACAGTGCTGGAAAGAGCATGTCTGTCACTAGCTTTTGCTACCCTCAGCAAGGGGGGAATAATCTATGTGACAGGTTCCCTTTAATGTTAATATCCTTTATGGCTCACAATTCCTTAAGCGGTAATTTAAATTCCCACCCCGTTTTGTCAGCACAACTTTTTCTATGGCAAAAGTATGGATGAGTTAACGTTTGCATTGTGAAATTATAAAAAAAAACCTGCTGGATTTTTTTATATTGTTTAGATGTTCAATAATCCTGGATTTTAATTTTTTGTGCGGTAAACCCACATAATATAACTTACATTTATTGCAATAAATGAAATAAAAAATCGAGCTTGTATTACAGTTCATTTGTTTCCTTATATTGTAATTATTGTTGTTGATATTAAAGCTACTGGTTTGATGTACAACGCTACACATTTTACAAAGGTGACTTCCACACCAGAGAAAGACATTACAATTTAACCAGGTTTTTTGGGGCTGAAAAGAAATATAATTAGTTGAAAGCATACTGCCCATCGTTATTGGATGCTTATCTACTACTCTGCATCCATTACTTAAAGGGGTTTTCTCACTAGGCTGCTTTACTGACCACAGCAGCTTTCCAGTCCCTTTGTCTCTTTGGCTGTGGGTGGTTCTACAGCAGTGATTAGCATATTAAGTTTCTGAGATGTACTTTGACAGTGTAGAAAATTGTTATCTCTTCAAGGTATATGTGCTGTGAGGATTGAATGCAATGCCTTGATCTGTAAACTGGAGCTAATCTTGTTAGAGTTAATTAGCTTATCTCCTCAGCTCAGTGCTTGTTTGTTGATTACAATCACACTATGTCTAAGGGCTACTGAGCCATGTAGATAGATAGATAGATAGATAGATAGATAGATAGATAGATAGATAGATAGATAGATATAGATATATGTAGATTTACATCTGAACACTTTTTTCATTAAAGGAATCTTTTCTGGTTTTCTCACTTTAAGTTGATTACGTAACCCCTTAAACGCACCATGACGTTTCTGTACATCATGGTGCAGTGCCTGTTAATGCACCATGATGTACAGACACGTTATGGTAATCATGTGAGTACAGGAGCTGTGGGAGCCCAGTGGTGATTGACAGTTGGATTGTTGCAGTTGCGATTAGGAGCAGAGATAACTCTATTTTTTAATCCCTTAACTGCCATGGTCAATGGCGATTGTGGGTGCTGACGGTTGTCATGACCGGCAAACAATGGTCTCCAGGTTGTCTATGATGTAGTTCTTTCAGGTCCACCCAGAGGCAGAGTCTGACAGAAGGAATGACAGTTGTATAATACATTGTAATACAGACATGCATTGCAATTTATTACATCAGTGATCTAATGATCACTGAGTATAGTCCTCTAGACTAAATAATCCAAAAATGAATGTGGATTAATGTGCATCAGTGTGAGTATATTCGCATAGTGAAACAAGTGTAAAATAAATAAATAAGAAATACAGTAAAACATATGCAATACCCTTTACCCATTACAAATGCTTATCAGTGAACAAAGTAAATAAAGTACACATATTTGGTTTCACGACATGCATAAGGACCTAACCTAAAAATCTGTAACATTATTTATCCAGTAGGATGAGAAAAAAAGAAAAACAATGGCAGAATTGTGATTTTTGTTCATCCTGCTGCACATAAAACGGAAAAAAAAGTGATCATAAATTCATATAAACGGCAAAGTGGAACCAATGAAAATGTCAGTTTATTCTGCAAAAGAAAAGCCCTTACACAGCTCCATTTACAGAAAAATGAAAAAGTTACAATACATTTTTTTTAAAAAACTGAGACATCATAAAAGAAAACAATATAAATTGTGTATTCCCGTAATTGCATCACCGAAAAGAGTAAAATTAAAATGTCATATGTACTGTATGGTAAGCACTGTAAAAATATTAAAAATAAAAACACTACCAGGATTGGCATATTTTCTTTATCCTGGCTCCTGAAAATTAAATTAAAAGGCAATCAAAGAGTCATCTGTCCCCCAAAATGGCACCTGTAAAGCTTCAACTTAGCTCACAAAAAACAACCCCATATACAGCTCTGTACACAGAAAAATAAAAAAAAAGTTATTGTTCTCAAACTATAGCAATGCAAAAAAGTGTTTTCTTGCCTAAATAAAAGTGTTTTTATTGTGTATGCTGGTATGTCTAAATTGCCATTCAGGGCAGCAAATTTCAAGGCTGCATAGTGTTGTTTGTGAAAACCTGCTCGGTAAAGTTAACATGTGAATTATATTGCACGGTGACCGCTGTAAAAAATAAAAATAAAAGCACTACCACGATTGCTGTGTCTTGTTTATACTGCCTCCCAAAACCTTGATATGTGATCAAAGTGTCATATGAACCCCAAAATGGTACCAATGAAAATTTCAACCCATCCCTCAAAAGCAAGCACTTAAACAGCTCCATAAACAGAAAAATAAAAAAGATATGGCTGTCATAGTATGGCAAATATAACACATTTCTACTGTGTAAAAGTATCAAAACATAAAAAAACATAAAAAATTTATATTGTTGTAATTGTTCCGACCTGCATAGTGAAGATATCATGTCATTTAAACTGCACGGTGAACGCTGTAAAAATTAAACACAAAAAACAATGTCGGAACTGCATGTTTTTTTCACATGATCCAATGCTTGCAAAAAACTATGAAACACCTGTGTGCCCAAAATTCACAATACACTCCTAGATGAATTTCATGAAGGGTGTCAAATCCAAAATGGTGCGACATCTGAAACGTTTCACCTGTTCTGGTCCTTTGGTGGCTTTTCAATTGCGACATGGCACCTACAAAAATCTACGTTCAAAACACCAAATAGTGATCCTCCCTTGTACACCCTGCCATGTTCCCAAATATTAGTTTACACCAACACAAAGGGTATCACCGAACTTAGAAAAAATAAGGTAATAAAAAACTTGTGAAGTTAAAAAAATTGTGCTAAATCTGTATATAATTTGGAAAAAAGTAATTTGCTTTTTTTCATGGCCCAAGGCTTACAAATATGTGAAACACCTGTGTTCTGTCCTCCCCATGTGTGTGGAGTATAAGCTGACAGGCAGCTAAACTTCCAGCACGCATTGACAATGGAGAGATGTCCAAACTTCTGTTGCACGGGATAGTGTAAAACTGGGGAGCATAAAGAGAATGCACTTACTGTGATGTAATAGCATGCAAACATGAAACATACACAAGACAATGCAGACATGAACATGTGCATAAGATCCATTACAGAGATGAGAGATGTGCAGACATAAAGTTGAAACAGAAGATTACATACATTATATAAAAAGACACATATGCTTGTTTTTCTCTCTATCTGACAAGAAATCAGAATAAACCTTACCCGTTTTAGGTCAGTTAGGATTATCGAAATTATTTATATTTGTCAAATGCCAGAATAATGAGAGAGAAGAATCTTAAGGCATTTTTTATTACTTTCTGCAAAGTCAAAAGTTACATACATTTCACTAGTATTTGGTAACATTTCCCTTAAAGGGGATGTATCGCTTCCTTACTTCGGCTGATTCACACTTCTCTTAGCCTCCCAGCTCTGTGAATGCAGGGGCGTTTCTTCCCCTCCCAGCAGGATGACATCATCCCCCCCTTCACTGCTGGCCTGAGACTCCCCCCCCCTCCCCTCTGAGTCCACATATGAATGTGTCTCTCCCTATCAGTCTTATTTTATAAGAGCTGTATACATACCACAGGCTGCATTCAATCTAATCTGAGTACTGATCTCTCACAGCTGGAGATGTATTACAGCTTTCTAAGAATGGCACAGATCTGCGTGTATGCAGGAGAGTTAGGCACAGGGTCAAAACTGTCATGTTTTCTCATTGTATAATCTGCTGCAGTCTGTTTCTGCTAGGTGTGGAAACAGAAAATGCTATGGCCCCTAACTCTGAGTCAGACACACAGCTCATTGAATCGACCCAGGGTTTGTACAGAATGTAAATGAGCTCTCAGCTAGTGAATTGCAAGGAGGAGGGATCAGGAGGGATTAGACCCACACTGGATATCAGTGTAAATAAAAACACAAGATAAGGGACACTGTGAGAACAAGGCAGCTTTGCTAATGACATCCAATTGCAAAGTTGCTTGTTTTCACTGTCCCCTTATTCTGAAGACCATTTAATGAAACGCTAACACACCTTTAAGCTGTATGACTTGGGTCAAACATTTTGGATATCTTTCCACAAGATTCTCACAATAGTTGATAGGAATTTTGTCCCATTCCTCCTGATAGAACTGGTGTAACTGAGCCATGTTTGTAGGCTGCCTTGCTCACACCTGCCTTTTCAGCTTTGCCCATACATTTTCAATAGGACTGAGATCAGGGCTTTGTGATGGCCACTACAAAACATTGACTTGGTTATCCTTAAGCCACTTTGTAACCAGTTTGGCAGTATGCTTCGGTACATTGTCCATTTGGGAGACCCATTTCCGCCCAAGCTTTAACTTCCTGGCTAATCTCTTGAGATGTTGCTTCAGTGTTGCCCAAAATCCTCTTTCCTCATGATGCTATTTATTTTGTGAAGTGCACTAGCCCCTTCTGCAGCAAAACAACCCCACAACATAATGCTGCAACCCCTGTGTTTCATGGTTGGGATAGTGTTCTTAGGCTTTCAAGCTTCTCCCTTTTTTCTCCAAATGTAGAGAGGGTCATTATGGCCAAACAGTTCAATTTTAGTTTTGTCAGGCCACAGGACATGTCTGCAAAAATGTAGGTCTTTCTTTCTGTGTGCATTTGCAAAATTTAATCTGACTTTTATATGTATCCTTTGGAGTAGTGGCTTCTTCCTGGCAGAGTGGCGTTTCAGTCTATGTTGATACAGTATTCGTTTCACTGTGGATAATGACATTTTACCAGCTTCTGTCAGCATCTTCACAAGGTCTTTTGCTTTTGTTCATGGTGTTGATATGCACATGCTGGACATTCATCTCTGAGATGCAGAACCCATCTCCTTCCTGAGCGGTATGATGGCTGGACATTCACATCTTGTTTGTACTTGCATATAATTGTACAGATGAACGAGTCCCCTTCAGGTATCTGGAAATTGCACCCAAGGATGATCCAGACTTGTGCAAGTCCTCAGTTCTCTTCCTGATATGTTGGCTGATTTCTTTAGACTTTCCCATGTTGTTACACACAGAAGCAGTGTGTTTCTGGTGTGCAGTAAAAAATACATCCACAGGTGTGTCTCTGATTAACTTATATGTTGCCAATAGACCTAGCAGAAGCTTTCAAAGACATGACATCATCATATGGTCTGCCCCAAATTGTTTAACGGCATAGTAATCCTATTGTATGTAAACGTTTGACTTTGCAGAAAGTAATATAAATACCTTAAAAAAATTCTCTCTCACTCATTTTCTGGCATTTGGCAAATATAAATAATTTTGGTAATCCTAATTGACCTAAAATGGGGAAGGTTTATTCTGATTTCATGTCAGATAGTGAAAAAACATGAATATGTATCTTTTTATATAGTGTATGTAAACTTCTGGTTTCAACTGTATATACATGAAGGGCGCTGTCTGCAACAAATATGGGTTTAACTGTAAACAACAGCTATTGCCATAGAATACAACACTATACAGTTTGCAGTCCTGAATGACAGTTTAGACATACCATCGATGCTACTACAAGTCTGGATGTGAGGGAGGATGGTGAACATGTCAACACTTCATGTATGTTAGAGAAAATGGCTGCTGATGAAGAAGACTATGATGTCAGCAGGTCATGTGGTATGGTTAGCAAAAAATAGAAAAAGGCAGCACTTCAAAAAAAACTTGATTTTATTGACCCAACAACAGCGACGTTTCAGCCCTGAACAGGGATTTTTTTCTTCTATTTTTTCAATAATTTGCTTCTGCAATACAATTTGTTGTTTATGTGGTATGTTTAAGTCAGCCTTAATGGGACATACTTAGGAGTGTATGTTAGCTAATAGTGTTGAGCGATTTTTATCGACAAAGTTGAAATCGGCAAGGTTTTTATGGTGATCGAAATTTTCAGATCATGCGATAATTTTAAATTAAATCTGTGCATCATCTATTAAGATGCGCCATTTTCGGCGCTTCCCGTAATTTTTGGCGGCCAGGGAAATCAGATTACAGAATAGAGCAGGGTGAGATGTGTGTGCGGTCCAACCGGATGTTTATGGTTGGGGAATTTTCTGGAAAAATCACAGGGCCTCGAAATTTCATAGAACGCGTTTTTCCCGGTTATCCCTCAGTGTTTTCCAGCGTCTCATAGGAATAGGACGTGGCCCCTGCCTTTTTGGGCCCAAAAAGCCCCACGAAAATTTGTCTATTTCTGCACAGAAAACCCCTTCTATTAGTGGATCCTTCCCCAAATTTTGTTTTTGATTAGCGATTTTAAGATTTTTGTAGTTACTAAGGGAAAAATTTAAAACACACTAACCCCTGTTAAAAATCCGGGGGGAGCGGGGGGGCCCACGGGGGAAAAAACAGACAAGCTTATTTAAAGAACAAATGGAAAAAAAGGGTCACCAAGACTTTGGTTAAAAACAAATTTCACTGCAAAATCTTTTTTAAAATTTAAAAGGCTAAAAAAATATTTCCGGATATTGGGGAAACCTGAAAATTATTTGGTAAATCAAATTTTTAGTAAAGCAGGTCTCTTTGTTGGGGGCCCCAAAAAACCCCCTTTAATTTTTTTATATACATTTTAGATAGGGCATTTTCCCAAAATTTTTTCCCTTCCACCTGTGTTTATAAAAACCCCCTTTCAGTTTAAAATTTCAATCCGCCAAACTTGAGTCCCCACAGGGGGGGGTTTTTTCCCAAAAAAACCGGGGGTTTCTTTAAGAAAAAAAAACAGATACGTGTTTTTTGAAATTTTGCGCACCCAGCTTTGTTCTTGAAAGCAGCCCCACGAAAAATTTTAAAAAAGGGAAAAACTTAAAAAACCCAGGGGAATTGAAAAAGGGGCAAAAAAAAACCGTTTATTAAAAACGAAAAAAATAAAAAAGTTAAAGGTTTTTTGACTTTTGCGAAAAAAGCTTTGTTCATTGACGCAGCATCCACTTAAAATCAAAAAAAAGCAATTCTTTAGTCACCCCAGGTGAATTGAAAGGGCAAAAGTACCAGTGTATTATACGAAAAAAATAACAGATACTGTTTTTTTTTACTTTTGCGCAACCCCGCTTTGTTTATTTTACCAGACCCCACGTAAACTTAAAACCCGCAAAACTTAGTCACCACAGGTAAAAATTTAAAGGGGTTTCAAAAAATTTTTCCGGTTTTATTATACGAAAACATAAAAAGATAATTTTGTTTTTTTTTATTTTGCCCCGTCCAGATTTGGGTTAAAGACATTGCAATTTAAAAATTTTAATCCAGCAATTTTTTTTTGATTAGAGGGAATTTTAGAAAAGCGGATTTTAGCCTTTTAAATAAAGACTTTCCAAAAAAATTCCCTACCTTCTCAAATTTTTATAAATTTTTGAAAAAATGGGGCGAAATCAGGTGGTAAAACGCGCAAAGAGGGGGGTAGCAAAATGGATGAAAAGGGACGGGGAGAAGGTTAACCTTTCCAAAATTCTGGGACAACACGCAAAGCCAGCGGATCGTCAGTTGCAGGACCGTCAGGCCTGTCAACGCCCAGGTCCAAAGGGGCCCCGTGAATCTAAAATAAAGAAAAATCGCCCCCAAACTGTCCTTCAGTGGTTAAAAAGCCCAAACCCGAATTTTAGCATTTTTACCCCTGTTTTTTTCCCCCTCTTTCCACAAAATTTTTGCAACAGCTCCCTCAGCTTGGAATTTATGCGGGTTTTTGGGGGCATTTCTGTGGTCCAAAAAAGGGGATGTCCCTTGTCCCGTTTTAAATAAAAAGGTGGTTGAAAGACTCCCTTTTTCCCGGGGACTTTTTAAATCTCCCGGGGGTTTTTGCAGGTTTGGGGGGGTCTGCTGTGGCCCCCGGACAGGTTTTAGTCAATGTCCAATTTAAACAAAAAAGGTGGTTTTAAAGACTCCTTTTTTCCGGGTTTTTTAAAACTGGGGTTTTTAAATTTTGGGGGCTCATGCTTGGCCCCGGACAGGTATTTGTTAATGTTTCCCGTGAAATTAAAAATGGTGGTTTTAAAGACCCTTTTTCCCGGCACTTTTTTAAAATTTTGGGGGATGCCCGGTTTTTGGGGGTCTGCGTGGCCCCGGGCAGGTATGCAAAGTTTCCCTTCAACTAAAAAGGTGGTTTGGGAAAAAAATCCTTTTTTTCCCGCACTTTTTAAAACTGGGGGGCATGGGGGAGGTTTGGGGCTCATGCTGTGGCCCCCGGGCAGGTTAGTTCCCAAAGTCCAGTGAAAATTAAAAAGGTGGTTGAAAGGGGCTCCTTTTCCCGGAAATTTTTAAAATTGGGGGGCATTGGAGGTTTTGGGGGTCATGCTGTGGCCCCCAAAAGGGCAGGGATAGTCAATGTCCAGTTCAATAAAAAAGGTGGTTTAAAGATCCTTTTTTTTGGGACTTTTTAAAAATTGGGGGGCTGCCTTTGGGCTATGCCCGGTTTCCCGGACAGGGTTTTTTCAAAATTTCCCGTTTTAAAATAAGTTTATGGGTTTTAAATCATACTGCCTTCCCCGGCACTTTTTAATTTTTTTGGGGGATGAAGGGTTTTAAAGGGTTTATGCCCGTTTGGTTTCAAAACAGGGAAGTGAATGGTGTTTTGGGTTTTTTTTTTGTGGGTTTTTTTAACCTAAGTGTGTTTTTTCCCAAGATGTAGCACGTATCCTTTTACCCGTTTTGGGGGTTAATTCCCGCTTCTCCAAACCCTGTTTGGGGGTAAGAATGAAAAGGGGTTTTTTTTCTTTCCCCTAGACTTTATGGGCTGCTCAAATCGCTGCCCACTATCCCAAAAAAACCTTTTCGATGATGGCCGGAAACCCTTTTGACTATCACCCCATTTTCCCATAAACCCAATTTCGCTCAACACAAATTTGGGTAACAATAAAAAAAAAACAGCCCCTTTGATGGAGCAAATTTTTAATGGGAAAAACAGAAATTCAGCCTGAAGGAAAGACAACCTTTTTGGGGTCAAATACCAAATACAAAACCCCTGAAAAGGGCCCCTTTAAAGAGGTGTAGTTTTCCAAACCCCCCTCTTTTTAAAGGGGTGTTTTTTAAGCTTTTGCACTTAGGGGGTTTTTTCAACTGTAAAGGCACCTAAAAAATGAGGGCCCAATATTTCCAGTAGGTGCTCCTCCTTTTCTAAGGAAATTACATGTATTCGAATACAATACAATTACATTTTTAAATTTCCCCTCTCCTTTGCTTTAATTTCTGTGAAACACCTAAAGTGTTAACAAACTTTTTCAATTTTTTTTTTTAATAAAATAAGGTTTTTGGTTTTCCCTTTAAAGGGGGTTTTTTAATGGATGTTTGTAAAATAAAAAAAAACTTTTAAGCCCTGTCAGAACTAGACTTGTGCCTAAAAAAAATGTTGCAAATTGTAAGTGAAAATTTTTAAATTTGCTACTAAATTTAAAAGCCCTTCCTGTCTTAAAAATAAAAGGATGTTTAAAAATGATGCCAACATAAAGTACACTTAGATGTTAATTATTTCCTATTTTGTTTGGTACAACTATCTGTCTTACAAGCAGACATTTTTAAAGTTTGAAAATGACAAATTTTTACAAGTTTTAATAAACTTTTGATATTTTTCACAAATAAACAAGGATTTTATCAGCCTAAATTAATTGCTAACTTAATACACAATGTGTCATGAGAAAACAGTCTCACATGGATAAATAAAAGCATTAAAAAGTTATTCCCAAATAAAGTGATACATCTTTGATTTGAAAAATAGGGCTTGGTCCTTAAGTTCAAAACAGGTTGAGATCTAAGGGTGCTGTCACACAGTACAGTTTTGGTGCAATGTTAACTGCACTGCAATTAATCTGCCCTTATTACCAGCAAGCTCCTTTCAGTTGTCTAAATTGTTCAGAAAGGCTTTTCAAGTAAGTAATCAATTACTGAGATTGAAGTCTTGCAGATTACAAACACACTCATTGATTATTCACTTTCCAAAGTTTAGATATCCAGTTTAGATAACGAAAATAAGCGTGTAGGTAATAAAGGCAGTTTATTTGCAGCGCAGGTAAGACCAGGCTAAGACTGCACCATATGAAAACACCCTTAATGGGCTGCTGTGTTTTTTATGAACAGCCAGGTATGCCCTCTCTTTTTCTATAAATTAGAAAATCAACACCCAGTAGCTCTTACCGTTAGCTCGCCCCAACAATCACATAATGAAAAGGGTTATAGCAAGGAGCCTGAAGGCTGCCTGTTAAACAATATGTAACGGGTTGCGCCGCGGTCCAGTCCACGGACCGCGGTCGCACCCGCGTTCCCCAAGGCGGGTCCCCGGCGGGGACGGGTGGTGCCGCGCTGCTGGCCGTGGTCGCACCCGTTCCATCCACTCACCTGGCCTCGCTCCTGTCCGGTCCTCGTCCCCTGCCAGCCGGAATGCGCATGCACGCCCCCTAGCGCGCACGCTCGTCCACGTACATTTAAAGGGACAGTGCGCCAGTACTTGGATAATTACCGGGCGCTGTCTCTATATAAGTTTTGGATCCACGTCACTTCCCTGCTGGATCTATGTTGCCCCGAGCCTTAGAGAAAGCATTCCTGAAGTATATTCTCGCCTTACCGTGTACCAGACCTCATGCTACGTTTCTTGACTCCGAACCTCTGCCGCCTGCCCTGACCTGCCTGCCTGTCCACGACCACGAACCATTGCCACCTGCCCTGACCTTACTGCCTGCCCACGACTACGATTCTCGGACTACGATTCTGTACCACGCTGTACCACGCATCTCGGCCGCCATCGCAAGCAAGTCCCGTCAGGGGTAACAACCTGGTTGCCTCACGCCGCAGCAAGTCCATCACATCCCGCTTTGCGGCGGGCTTTGGTGAAAACCGGGGGCTACTTAGATTCCGTTCCCTGGCGTGGCTTAACTATCATCGCTTGCGGTGTTCCAGAGGATCCACTACCCAGCCGTTAAAGTTTGATCCAGCCATGGATCCCGCCAAGGTGCCTCTGCCAAGCATCGCGGATCTTACGACGATTGTTGCCCAGCAGTCCCAGCAAATCGCACAACAGGCACAGCAGTTAGGCCAGCTGTCCGCCATGATGCGTCAGCTCCTGGCATCCCAGCAACAGTCTCCGTTTCCATCCGTGGCTCCGTCTACGTCAGCCGTTCCATTGGCTACCATAGGACCCAAGCTTCGGCTCCCCTTACCCATCAGCTTTGCCGGGGACCCCAAGCTCTGTCGGGTTTCATTACCCAGTGCTCCATGCACGTGGAACTGATGGCGGATCAGTTTCCCTCGGAGAGGTCCAAGGTGGCCTTCGTAGTGAGCCTACTATCCGGGAAGGCCCTGGCTTGGGCAACTCCTCTCTGGGACAGGAACGACCCTGTGACTGCGGATATACAGTCCTTCCTCCTGGAAGTCCGCACCTTTTTCGAGTAGCCGGCGCGTGCTTCCTCTGCTGAGACCGCCCTCTTGAGCCTTCGTCTGGGCGACTCCACTGTGGGAGACTATGCGGTACAGTTCCGGACCCTGGCTTCGGAGCTCACGTGGAATGATGCCGCCCTCTGCGCCACTTTTAAAAAGGGTCTGTCCAGCAGGGTAAAAGATGCTTTGGCAGCAAGAGACCTCCCGTCCTCTCTGAGTGAGCTAATTCAGCTTGCAACTCGTATCAATATAATCGATCTGGCCCCGGTTTTCCAGCATTCTCCATTGCTACCCCCTCAAGCCTCTGAGGTGGAACCCATGCAAGTGGACCGGGCCCATTTATCGGAGCAGGAGCTGAACCGTCGTCGAGCAGAAAAGATATGTCTTTACTGCGCCAGCCTGGACCATTTCTGCAGAAGCTGTCCGCTACGCCCCCAGCGTCCGGGAAACGCTCACACCTTGGTGCCGTAGGAGAGGCAGCCCTAGGTGCAGTTTCCTCCTCTCCACGTTTGATGATGCCCGTGGAGGTGACTTCTGATGCTGGTCCTTCATTTCGGAGTTCGGCCTTCCTGGATTCGGGGTCTGCCGGGAACTTCATCTTTGCCTCATTGGTAACCCGGTACCGCATACCTTTAGCCCCATGTAGGGGCGCTACATAAGGAGAGGATCGGGTTCCACGTTCTGTCCCGTGCTTCCTCGTCGATCCTCTTGGGGCTTCCCTGGCTGCAACGTCACGCCCCTGCACTCGATTGGAAGACAGGCGAAGTCCTGCGTTGGGGGCCGGAATGCCAGAACCTTTGCTTGGAGGTACCACGCCCGGTGCCTACCACTTCTCCGCACCCGCTTGTCAAGCCGTTGCCAGGCCTGCCGGCAGAGTACCAGGTCTTTGGGGATGTATTCTCCGAGAAAGAGGCCGATTCGCTGCCCCCACGTCGGCCTTACGACTGTCCTATTGACCTCCTCCCAGGAACCAGTCCTCCCCGGGGAAGGGTCTACCCACTGTCCATGCTGGAGACTCAGGCCATGTCGGCCTACATACAGGAGAACTTGCAGAAAGGATTCATTCGTAATCCCTCTTCCCCAGCCGGAGCCAGATTTTTCTTTGTGCAGAAGAAGGATGGCTCCCTCCGTATGTGTATAGACTACAGGGGTCTAAATAAGATCACCGTGAAAAACCGCTACCCTCTCCCACTGATCTCAGAACTTTTTGACCGTCTCAAGGGGGCTAAGGTGTTTTCCAAATTGGATCTGCGAGGAGCCTATAACCTCATCAGAATTCGGGAGGGGGACGAATGGAAGACGGCGTTTAATACCCGAGATGGACACTTCGAGTATCTCGTGATGCCCTTTGGGCTCTGTAACGCTCCAGCGGTATTCCAAGAACTCGTCAACGATGTCTTCCGGGATCTCTTGTACAACTGCGTCATAGTGTACCTAGATGACATCCTGATTTTCTCCCCTGATCTTCAAACTCACCGGGCACAAGTGTGCCAGGTTTTGCGACGTCTGCGCAGCAACCGACTGTACGCCAAGCTGGAGAAATGTTTATTCCATCAGACCAGCATACCTTTCCTCGGGTACATAGTCTCGGCTAAAGGCCTAAAGATGAACCCGGCAAAACTCTCTGCAGTGCTACAGTGGCCCCGTCCTGTCGGTCTTCGTGCAATACAGCGCTTCCTGGGCTTCGCAAATTATTACCGGCAATTTATTCCCCACTTCTCCACCTTGGTGGCTCCTATCATGGCCCTCACTAGGAAGAATGCGAACCCGAGATGCTGGCTTCCGGAGGCTGAGAAGGCGTTTGTTGATCTAAAGACTGCCTTCTCCACTGCTCCTGTCTTGGTCCGGCCGGATTCCGAGAGGCCGTTCTCCTTGGAGGTGGATGCCTCGTCCGTGGGGGCAGGGGCGGTCCTCACACAGAAAAGCCCCAAAGGCAAGATTCTCACATGTGGGTTCTTCTCAAAGACCTTTTCGCCGGATGAGCGGAACTATGCCATTGGGGACCGGGAACTCTTGGCCATCAAGTTAACACTGGAGGAGTGGGGACATCTGCTGGAGGGGGCTCGGCATCCAATCAACATCTTTACGGATCACAAGAATTTGTTGTATCTTCAGATGGCCCAACGTGTAAACCCTCGCCAAGCACGGTGGTCTCTCTTTTTCTCACGTTTCGACTTTCGTATACATTTCCGGCCTGCTGAGAAAAACGTCAAGGCGGATGCCCTCTCCCGTGCCTCGGACGTGGTCGGTGAAGAACCCGTGTCACAACACATCATTTCTCCCGAACGGTTAGTTCACGTGGCTCCCGCAGATCTCCACAACATTCCTACGGGCAAGACTTACGTGCCGCTGGCACTCAGGAAGAAGATTCTGGAGTGGGGGCATAGCTCCTTCTTGGCTGGCCATCCCAGAGCTCGGAAGTCTCACGCTTTGATCTCGCAGCACTACTGGTGGCCGACTCTGGCACAAGATATCAAGGACTTCACCCGCGCCTGTGTCACTCGTGCTCGGAACAAGGTCCCACGCCACAGGCCCGCAGGTCTCTTGCATCCACTGCCCGTGCCAGAAATCCCTTGGACGCACATAGCTATGGATTTCGTCACTGACCTACCAGTTTCCTCGGGGAATTCGGTCATCAGGGTGGTTACGGACCGGTTCTCAAAGATGTCCCACTTTGTGCCTCTCCCTGGCCTGCCGTCTGCCCCACAATTGGCTAGTCTTTTCTTCCGGCATATTTTCCGGCTACATGGGCTACCTTCACATATTGTCTCCGACAGCGGTGTTCAATTTGTATCCCGAGTTTGGCGTGCGTTGTGCTCCCATCTGCAAGTCAAGTTGGACTTTTCTTCGGCCTATCACCCTCATTCCAATGGGCAGGTGGAGAGGGTAAACCAGATTCTGGGAGAATGCCTGCGCCACTTTGTATCCGGATGTCAGGACAACTGGACCGAGCTGCTCCCTTGGGCCGAATTTTCTTATAACCATCGTGACTCTGATGCAGCCGGCGTCTCCCCATTCTTTGGAGTCTATGGCCGCCACCCGCACCCCCCCTTCCCCTGCCCTCTGATACGGATGTGCCCACTGTCAACGACCAAGTTCGGGATATCAAGGCCATCTGGCAAGAGACTCGACGTTCTCTACTTCGGGCCTCTGCCGGCATGAAGACTCAGGCTGACAAAAGGAGAAGACCTGTCCCGACGTTCCTCCCTGGGGACCAAGTTTGGCTCTCCTCGAGGTATGTGCGCCTGAAGGTTCCCAGTCTTAAATTGGGCCCTCGCTTCCTCGGACCCTTCAAGGTTCTTCGACAGTTGAACCCGGTGACATACAAGCTCTGTTTGCCTCCATCTCTCCGGATCCAAAACGCATTCCATGTATCCCTCCTTAAGCCTCTGGTTCTGAACCGGTTCTCTCGGAAGAATGTTACGCCTTCCCCAGTAGCCGAATCCGCTGACATCTTTGAAGTAAAGGACATTTTGGCTATGAAGACGGTCAGAGGGAAACATTTTTTCCTCGTGGATTGGAGGAGCTTTGGACCCAAGGAGAGATCATGGGAGCAAGAATCTAAAATAATGAACCTAGATCTCATCATCAGATTACTTCAGCCTAAAAAGGTGGGGAGGTCTAAGGCTGGGGGGGGTATTGTAATGGGTTGCGCCGCGGTCCGGTCCACGGACCGCGGTCGCACCCGTTCCATCCACTCACCTGGCCTCGCTCCGGTCCTCTCCTTGTCCCCTGTCAGCCGGAATGCGCATGCGCGCCCCCTAGCGCGCGCTCGTCCACGTACATTTAAATGGACAGTGCGCCGGTAATTGGTTAATTACCGGGCGCTGTCTCTATATAGGTTTTGGATCCACGTCACTTCCCTGCTGGATCTATGTTGCCCCGAGCCTTAGAGAAAGTGTTCCTGAAGTATATTCTCGCCTTACCGTGTACCAGACCTCTTGCTACGTTTCTTGACTCCGAACCTCTGCCGCCTGCCCTGACCTTCCTGCCTGTCCACGACCACGAACCAGAGCCGCCTGTCCTGACCTTACTGCCTGCCCACGACTACGATTCTCGGACTACGATTCTGTACCTCGCTGCACCTTGGCCGCCACCGCAAGCAAGTCACGTCAGGGGTAACGACCTGGTAGCCTCACGCCGCAGCAAGTCCATCCCGCTTTGCGGCGGGCTCTGGTGAAAACCAGGGGCTACTTAGATTCCGTTCCCTGGCGTGGCTTAACTATCATCGCTTGCAACATATACAGGGAAGAGTGCTTAGTTTACAGTGATCAGGTAGATAATAATCCATCCCTGTCTTATATCTAGACAGTTCAGCTGTTGCTGACAGCTGGATCTCAAATCAACTAGCTGTGCAATTTCCATGCAGGAACGTCCTTGCAGAGTCACTTACGGACCTTCCAGGTGTTTTAAGTTGTCTAATACAGTAGTCTGCAAGTGGTTAACAATAAGTGAAACTGTGTTTGACAAAGAATATTAAAAAATGCATAAAAATTCACTTACAACATCTAATAATGCTCACATCCAGCTTTATTCTATTTATGTATGAATTTACTTTAAGAGGAGAACACATTATTACAAAATTGTAGCGTTATTTGTGCTCTGGGATTTAAATCGAGTTCAACTGCAGTTCATGGACACAAGGAAAATATTTAGCAAAGCTTCAGTAAAGTATATCATGGAATTATATATCAACAATATACTGTGGCATGTATCATACCATATGCTTGTGCACTCATTAACATGTAAATCCTTCGTAATAAATGTTTGCTTGTTAACCTCTTTGACACAATGTAGACTTATAGCTTATAAATGTGTTTGAAACCATGTGTTTCTTTCTGCAGAAAACTATTAGACTGTAATTTATCATTAAAATGTGATCGAAAGACAACAGACAACAATAAGGTTTTATATACACACAACATTTTTTGTAAAAACACCATTTTACTATTTTTTATTGACATTTTTGTTGTGTTTTTCTGTGCTGCCAGATGTCACCTTAAAGTCTGTAGTGTAATATTTTCAGTACGATTAACTTGTAACTCCACAATGGTGTCTTTCAGTTAATCTGAAAAGACACAAGTGTGTTTAAATCAGGTATGCTACTGTGCAAATATGGCAAGAAGCAAAGCTGCTGTGGTACATGGGAAACTCTGGAAGAGTAGTCAGTCTGATTAGAACATCAGAAAGCAGGCAGTTGGAAAGATGGTTTCCCCATTTAGTAAGACATGTCAGGAAACTAATTCAGATCAGGTACTGGAAAGAGACCAGAGAAATACCCATATTGGGGGCTAGATGGAGAAACTGAGAGACACCTGCCCCATATGCATGTCACTGAAGATCATGTCTGTCCCCAGAAAGGTGAAAAGACTGTGCGCTAGATTCTAAATAAAGTTAATGTTAAAGAATTTTATTCCCACAATTGTTTACTAAACCTTAAAAAGATTCTGGTTGCTTCTGTAACACTGAACACTTTGAAAATTATACTGTGACAGCTCAAGTGGCTCTCAGACAAATAGCTTTTACATAAAAAATGGCTATCGCTCATGTAAGCTGCTCTGACATCACAAAAATTTACATAGTTTGTAAGGCCAAGAAAAGAATGACATCAGTCCAGTTCAGCCTATTGTGCTATAGTGTTGATCAAGAGGAAGGAAAAAAAAAAAAACATGAGGTAGAAGCCAATTGTCTGCATTTTAGGGGAAAAATTCCTTCTTAACTCCAATCTGGCAATTAGAATAAGTTGGTTTCACAGGGAGCATTTTTTTTTTTTGCGTTTTTCCACATTTCTTGATGAATTTTTCATGCTTTTTTTCTGCAGAAATGTACAATAATTATTGTGCATTTCTGCACAAAAAAAACCGCATCAAAAATGCACCAAGAGAAGATCCGTGTGAAAGTACCCTAAATCCGTGGATCAATGACCCTTCTCCAGAATCCTAGTGACTAACTTGTTATATTATTACACACTAGTAATGCATCCAGATCCTTTTTCAACTCTGTTATTAAATTCACCATGACAAGTCCCTCTGGCAGAGAATTCCACAGTCTCACTGCTCTTACAGTAAAGAAACCCTTTCTATGTTTATGGAGAAACTTTCTTTCCTCAAGACATAGAGGATGCCCTCTTCTTCTGGATACAGTCCTGGGTATGAACAGATCTTGAGAGAGATCTCTATATTGACCTTTGATATATTTAAACATATTTATTATGTTCCCCTGAAGCTGTCTTTTCTATAAACTAAATAACCCTAATCTTGCTAATTTTTCTGAGTATTGCAGTCCACCCAGTGCTTTTATTATTATTGTTGCCTCCCTTTGAACCTGTTCAATGTCTTTCCTGTGCACCGGTGCCCAAAACTGTGCACAATATGTTCTCATCATGTGCATCTATGCCCTTTTTAATACACCCCATGATCCTTTTTCCCTTGGCAGCTAGTTGAATAAATTAGTGCAATGTTATAAGAAGGTCAGGTAGACAGCTGTAAAATCACAACTCTTAACTCCTGACAACTCTGTTAGGGCATGTCCCCACGGCAAGGGTTTTGGGCCAGTTTTTCAGCCAGTTTGCGGTTTTTCAGACCGCCTGAAAAACCGTCCGAAAATGAGCACAATGGTGTTCTATGGAAAACCCGTGCAGCAGTCCCCACTGCACGGGTTTTCCGTCCAGCGTTTTTTCCGCCCGCGGTCCGGCCGCAAAACATTGTGGAAGCACATTCTTCAGTCCGGTTTCCGGACAGAATATGTGCTTCTCAATGTGAAGGGTCAACCGACCGGTATTGGTCCTGTGCCGTGAGAACGCGCCTTTAGGTAAGCTGCTATGAATTGTATTTTCATTAGACATCACAGCTAGTTTCAGTTACATAAACTCAGGGGTAGAGTCTCATAGCTTGCAGATCTCTGCAGAAAAAGAAATATGGCCAACTCTAGGTCAACATTGGGAACATGATGCTTCATAGCAGCATATTGCATTCAGACTCAAGAAGCATGTTACATATGTGTACAGGAAATAGAGGCCCCAGCTGCAACCCATGGTTGATGTCATGATGTAATGCTTATTTCCCTTCATAACCATAGTCTACTCATCCATTAGAATTTTTCATATTTTTCTGATAGAAAATGCAGCAGAAAGTAAGCAAACACAAAAATTCTTGCTGTGTAGGTGACATCAAAACCTCATGCCTGAATATAATCTTACTCTCTCCCTTTTTATATGATCCACCTTAGGTTTGCAATGTGATCACGAGTTCCTCTGTCCTTACAAAATCCAGCTTAAGCGTTAGGAAGTTCTTCTTAATGATGTTTAGAAGCACCTTGCTAGCATGGGATTTTAGAGCGACTTTTCTACAGTTTGCACAATCCCTGGTGTCATCTTTCTTCAGCAGTCGGATGAAAATTGATTTCTTCCATTCTTTTGACCATGTTCAGGTCCTCTACATCTTCTGGTAAAGTACATTCAGTACAGTTCTTGAGACTGCAGGTATTCGATCAATTCCAGGTGCTTTGTTGTTTGGTAACCGCATCAGTGCCCAATCCACTTCACTTTCCAATAGGTCTGGTCCTGTTTTCTTCTGGCCCCTGAGCTTTTCAGAGTATTTAGTGAAACAAAGTTAATTGAAAAGCTGGTTGTTTGGCTTTCTGAGAGGTTTCTTTGCATCTTTACCATGGCAAATAATTCCCTGGTGTGGTCCTTTTTACTGAAAGTTGTTAGGTACTGGAAGTTGTTCTTGTCTTTTCTGGCTTATCTGTGGAAATCAGCACTGAGTCACCTTGCATCATATAATTTGCCTTTATCCTTAGCCTCTCTCCTCTTACTAGCAATCTGGAGGGTAGTTACAGTTGAACAAATCCTTCTACCTACTGACTTGTTATGGCACATGTTCTTAAGCAGTTTCAGTCACGATCCCTTTCATCCCTGCCCACAGTTCACTGCATCCTTCTTGAGCAGATTGAACTTGCTATTCATTTGATTGAATACTGTGCAGGGACCTTACTGGCCTGAAGCTTTCTCTGTACGACTGGATGCTTGATCATGGATAGTCTGACCTTGACTTTAGCTAATAAGAGTTGGTGTTCAGACCCACAGTCTTATCCTGGTGGTGTTTTTGTAGAGAGCATTTATTTCTTCCACATTTGCTTGCAGAGGATGCATTTGGGGAAGTCCAGGTATAGCGACACCACACTGGCTTTGTGAAAAGGGTGTTGATGACCAGACTTTCACGCCTGGCAGAATTACACAAGGCAGTCCCTAGCTCATTCCTTCCCCATAGGCTGTGATTCCAACATCCTCTCCTTCTTCAACTTTGGCATTGAAGTTACCCACAATGGAGATGATATCCTTTCATAGAGTTCTGTTGAGTGTGCTTTGGACCTAAGTGTTAAATTCTACAATGATCTGCTCTGACTCATCTGCTGTTGGTGCATTGACTTGGATGATGGTCAGAGGTTTCTCTGTGATGCAGATGGACATGACCCTGTGATGTACTGGGAACTCTGTATATACTTTATAATCATTAAGATGGACACTCCCTCTCTCCTTTTAGCATAGTAAGTAGAAGCTAAGAATAAAGTCCTTTCACGGATACCATAAAAGAAAGATTATACATTTGTATAATGTCATGTACACAGCAAGGGAAAGCCAGTGAAGGGATCCTCAGTGTTCTTCACAGGCACCCTTTTTGCAGTTATATGGTGCAATGCTCTTAGAGTATCTCCTAATATAGGATGTGATAGTAATACTATATGTGATAGAAATATGGCATGTGAGTCCATACAAATAAGTGATAAATAATTTTCATATGCATTGGTTTCAATTTGAAAAAAATACAAATGCACTGTATGGGCCCAGATATTTCATATATGTTTTTGCCAAGATAACTTAAAACTATAAAACGTTTTATTGTTTCCTTTAGCATAACATTATTTGCCTCTCTATATTTAAGTGTTCAGCCCGTAATTTATGTTCATAATGGAGATATTATTATACTAACATAAAACCAATCTATGCAATAAAAATTCCATTTAAGATCACGGAAGTTCCCAAGCTTCCATTATTGATTACCAAAGGTCAAGCACTAATCTTGCGTCACATTCCACAACACAATACCATATAAATGCAATAAATGTACTTACTGTACCTTGGTTTTTATTTGTCCTTAGTGTTAATAAGTGGAAAATAAAAGAAAAATACAGAGCACTTACAGTATATAAGAACAACGTGATGTGATGGTACAGCACAAATGCTGTTATATATAGTCGACTGAACATGAAAATTATGCAGTCAGATTCTACATATTTTTTCCACTTAAGGATGTGTTGACTTCTTCTCAATGTAGCTAAATATACAATAGCAAACTCTCATAAAGACAGGAGCAATAAAGAAAAAGACAACGTATAGACACGTCATCCGATTCAAAAACAATCTTTCCTGTAATAGAACATGTATCGGTTTTCCTAATAGTTGTCAACCTCTTTAGATGGAGCACACATGACCTATCTTTATCAGAAGATGATTACTCACCTGGTGACATGAAAAGGTCAGATGAAAGAAACCAGTTTGAGCTATAGTCATATGTCAAATCATATTAGAGAAAATGCCTGAGTTGAAAACATGTAATCGTCTGTTGGACTGTGTTGAAACATATTATTAGAATTGCAGCATACTGATCTGGAGAATCAAAACCTCCAGTTTTATGGTCACACTATCTAGAAATATTTTTAATTATCTACAAAAAAATCATAAGCAGGACAACTGATGCATCAGCTCTAGATATACTGTAATGAAGCATATAATCATATTACTTTAGACCAGCTGATGTAAATGGCTATGAATGGTGTGACGTGATACTTGGTTGCCTCTCACCTCCCTTAAACGTGCCTGGATTGTGTGGCATTCATCATTTGGTTCTACAGGGCATTATTTACAAGAAAGTGGTCATCAGTGTGTGATGTAGCCAAAGGACGTCCACCTCTTTGCCTTTCTGTGACTTTTGCATTCTCTCTGTAACTATGTTGCAACCTCTAAGCTTAGTGGTCACTTCCTTCTGAGAGCAACCTGCTTGAATCCTCGCAATGGTGAAGTATTGTTGATCAATTGTAAGGCGTTTGTAACGGACTTGGTAGTGGATCCGCTGGACCACCGCAAGCAATGGAGTAAGCCACGCCAGGGAACGGAATCTAAGTAGCCCCCGGTATTCACCAGAGCCCGCCGCAAAGTGGGATGGACTTGCTGCTGCGTGAGGCTACCAGGTCGTTACCCCCGACGTGACTCGCTTGCGGCGGCAGCCAAGGTGCAGCGAGGTACAAAAATGTAATCCAAGAATCGTAGTGGTGAGCAGGCAGTATGGTCAGGGCAGGCGACAAAGGTTCGTGGTCGTGGACAGGCAGAAGGTCAGGACAGGCGGCAGAGGTTCGGAGTCGAGAAACGTAGCAAGGTCTGGTACACGGCAAGGCAACTATACTATCAGGAATGCTTTCTCAAAGGCACAGGGCAACAAAGATCCAGCGGGGAAGTGACGTGGGTCCAAAACTTAAATAGAGACAGCGCCCGGCAATTAGTCAATTACCGGCGCATTCTGGCCAGCAGGGGACGCAGACCGAACGGGAGCGCGGTAAGGTGAGGAGACGGGACGGATGCGACCACGGGCGACAGTAGGACCCGCGGCGGCACCCGTCCCCGCCGGGGACCTGCCTCGGGGGACACGGGTGCGACCGCGGTCCGTGGACCGGACCGCGGCGCAACCCGTTACAGCGTTGTCTTGGTCTCATGATGTAAAAATGAGCATGAAGAGAAAGACTGTTTAAATCCCAATTCAAATTGATCCCCCAAAATTTTTTGAGCGACTCAGGGATCAAACAACTATTGGGAAATTTGCCATTAAGTTCTCATTTAGAGATCAGCAAGTTCTGCAAAAAATACTGAAACATTGAATAGTTGGACGTGTGCATTCTAAAACTAAGAGATGATCATATTTAGTTCAGTTAAAAAAAATCAGGAAATTTTATGTTCCTCCTGAAATTTCAACCAAAAGACAAATATCCCTAACTTTTTGTGAGTAGGGTATATGTTACTGACAATTCATGTATGAAAAATGTTTTTCTTGTTTGTTAGAGTAGGACTAAAAAGTCAGAGAATGCACAGAGAACATGTCAACTCTGGGATTACAAGTCTGTAAATGTGTCGCACAGCCAAGTTAATTTTAGATAGTAGAGTATTTTATTGCTTGTCAGTAAATTTACTGGTATCTTGCAGCCAAGTTAAGCTTAAAGGGGTTGTCTCACTACAAGGATTGCTTTTTATGTTAAAGATCTTTCAAAAACAAGTCACTTTGCAATATATGTCCATTAACAGTGTCCTACCTATTCTGAGAACTCCCCTCTTGATTGGGCTGCATCAGCTCCTCAGGTCGCTATAACTACAGACCTGTTTGATCTCTCCTGATAGGCTGTCAGCATTGGTTGCTGGTAGCTACAGACCTGGCTTCTACTGCAGCCTAGTAAACATGCCCCTGGATTCAAAGTGAAACCAAGAAAACAGGACTGAGGTAAGATGAATCAACGTAGTAAGACAACCCCCTTAAGTAGGTATTCTTACTCGTTAATTAGCTTTAATCATGTAGGTAAAGGTTAATAAAGACTTTTACCAAATACATAGAAGTTCTGATTTTCCTTAGAAAGTTAGAGCAGTTATCTCCTGCTTATGTATAGAAAGTTTTCAGGGCTGACGACCACCTCTCTCAGCTCTAGCAGCAGTGGTCTGATGGTGATGTCACTCCCTGCTGTATCTTATCTTTCTTGCTGACAAACTTTAACACTATAGAGTTCTATAACCTTGGGCCCTGCTGTTATAACCCTTTTAGCACCAATGTCCCTCTAATAAACTCAGCTAGGAATAGCAGAGCTAACAAACCAATCACTGCTGTAGAACTGTCCCTAGCCTGAACAGGAAACGGGAGCCTGAAGGTGGTGTAATGCCTCCTGTACTGTACGCCAGAATCAGGCACATTACAGAGAGCAAGCAGCACTTTGTAATGCGCCTGATTTTGGGGGCGTGCGGGAGGTGGAGCGTACTATAGATTTATAGCTTCGCTACGGCAATTCTTGGTGCATTACTGCTGGAACAGTTATACCACTTTTAAAGTGGTATACCTGAGCCAAAAATGTCGGGATATGCGCCTGATGTATGACCCGCTGTATGCTACTATAATGCGCATGAAATTTGGCATTTATACTTTGCAAGAATTACAGTTAACAATATATACCACAAACTTACTATAGCAATTAATAAACTTATTGATCTTATATATTTTACCTGTTGCAAAAGATGTAAAATGATCAGAATTGCTACAAAACTGGCATGCGGTACATTTTTTGTGACTACACTTAAAGAAACCAACTGCAATAAGCCATGACTGATGTTCAGTAAAAGTGGGATTAAAAAAGACTATGTTAAAGCATTGACCCTAAGGTAGGAGCCTTTCTTGAAATAAATTGAACACCCATTTTCAAAACTGTTTGTCAATCCTGAGAAACATGTAATAAAGGAAGATCCTTTTTAACTATAGAGGCAACTTGCTTATACTGTGGGCTATAAGTGGCACAAAAGATAATTTTATTACTGTTCTCCTTGCCCCTCAACTTGTTGTCTTTATCTCTCAATAGACTCTTCCTATCAAGGGCTGCTATCTTGTGGCTAGCTGCATCTAAGTCCACCGTGCTGTAACCTCTATGTCGCTGTCTCTCTTTAGTCACTTTCTCACACAATGCAAATTGGTCATAATTAGATGTTGAGCAAACAACAAAAAGTTCTAGATCGATTAGAACCTCGATAAAAACCTTTTGTGAGTTCGGTTTGAAGTTCTATTCGAACTCAAACTCGAACTTCGAACCCCATTAAAGTCTATGGGAGAAGCTGGAATTACCATCTACAACAGTAAATTGGATACATGGAACAACTTATTGAAGGAAATTTGGCTCTTAGAGTGACAGAAAAAAATGAGAGGCTAAAATATTTCATTCCTTTTAATGGCTAACTGAAAAGATGAGGACAGCTTGCAACCAGGGACGTTGCTATAGGAGGTGCAGCAGAAGCAGCTACTACGGGGCCATGCATCCTGAAGGGGCCCAAAAGCTCCTTTGACACATAGGAGAATTGGAGATGATGTGTTATACAATTACTGAACCCCTAAAACTGCAAAAACAGAACTTTGGGGCACTGATATTGATTTGGGCAAATCCAAGCACTCTGTAATAATATAAATCCATATAAAAGAGAGTTAGGCGTTATGGAGCCTGCAAATGTCACCAGAAAAACAGCTTCTAAAATGTGGGAAAGATGCAGTCAGCAATACCAAACTCCCTAACTATTGATGTCTATGGAGAGGAAAATGCTATCTAACTAACTAAGAGTCTGTACAGTACAGAAAGTGAGATGAAAATGCCAATCACAAGGCAATACAGTGAAATATATATAACATGGTCTTGTGATTTTAGCAGCCAATGAGAGCCCTATACCTCAGCGATGAAGTTTTTGACACTTATCTGTGTTCTGCACATGGCAGACAAAAGTGCAGAAAGGTGATTAGATGGCCACCAAAAGCTGCTAAAAACGAAACTGAAAAGGGTGTGTCGAACTAGAACTTTACTCGAATGAACAGTAAAATGTTCGGTTTGGTTCGAGTTCTAAAAGTTCGAGAAGTTCTACTAAACTTAACTTTTCTAAAACAGTTCGATCAATGCTAGTCATAATCCGTACAGTTCGTGACTAATTCACCGAAGGGAATATTCCTGACTACATGATTTGGGTAACAGGAACTGGCCATAAGAATGGTATCATATTTTTTCTATAAGAGGAAACCTGTACCAACTCCCCCTTTAACCCTTTTATTGAAACATCCAAAAAATTAATATGGTAAATCTGGTGTTCAAAAGCGTTCAAAAACACAACTTTTTTGTTTTTTACATTGACATGGCTGTACAAGAACTTGGTTTTTGCAAGTGTTTAACCCCTTACCGCCGCAGTCAGTTTTGACCTTCCTGGCATAGCCCCATTTTTAAAATCGGACATGTGTCACTTTGTGTTAGAATAAGTTTTTCACAATTTTACCTATCCATGTGATTCATAGAATGTTTGCTCCTGACACATTGTGCCTTAAGTTAGTTAGAAATTTTTGGTCCATACAATTTGGAACATAGATTTTTTAGGGATCGGTCCAGTTCTGAACAGGCTTTGAGGGGCCTATATGTTAGATACTCCGATAAATGACTCCATCTAAGAAACTAAACACCTTAAAGTATTTAAAACCGTGTTTAGGAAGTTTGTTAACCCATTAGGTAATTCAGAGAAATAAAAGCAAAGTGGAGGTGAAATTTAAAAATTTCACTTTTATTTGCAGCTTTTCAATTTTATCCATTATTCAGTGGAACACAGCACATGTGACAAGGGAAATGCAACTCAGCATCAAAGCTATTGGGCTTCTGGAATGCAGATTTCAATGGGTGCCATGTCACATTTGCAGAGCCCCAAAGTACCAGAGCAGTTGAAACCTACCAGAAATCATCACAGACATAAATCTAATTTTACCTATTTGGGTTAAAATTGTAGCAAAATTCACAGTGAAGAAAAAAACCCAATCAAAAAATAACTTTTACTTGATATACATTAAAAGAGTGCTCTTCCAAAATGGAGGACCCACAGCAAAAACACCAAAATTTTTTTCCCTCCTAAGAGGAGAGGATGCTAGTTCCCTAAATCTAGATATCCAATAAAGTAGTACTGACCCCAAGGGTGAAAAACGCCCCCTTCGGCGGATTAGTCGCCCCAACATGGGGCGGCCCCACCTATTGAGAGCGCACCCTAGGTCAGACACCCCCCATTAAGCAATTCCTAAATGGGATATCAGCAAGACTCCCATATGTGCTATAGACACTCTAGGAGAGACAATTCTATCCACATAAAATCATTCTTTTAGTCAAAAGCACAAAAAAAAAAAAAAAAAAAAACGTTTTGTTGTGTCATTGATTCAAAACCCATGTGATTTGTTCAAGACCCACGCGTTTCCCCAAAACGATCAATAGGGTTCATCAGGGGTAACAAAAGAACATTTTATAACAAGACTAAAATCCCCCCAGCATACATTTGACTAATGGATAAAAATACTTAGCAATATGTACTTAATGGTGGTAATGCCGTCAAGATAATCCAATAAGATACAGATTCATGATGTGTCTGATGCCTCAGTTTGGACGATTTTTTTTCCAGAAATCCACCCATTTTTCAACAATTTTTCATCATGGATCTAATCTAGGGGTGTATTGTGCATTTTGGGCGCACAGGTGGTCCTTAGTTCTTTTAGCATTGGGCCATGAAAGTGGGGGGGAAAAAACGCAGTTGGGCCATTGTTTTTTGGACTTCAATGTCACGGGTGCCCCTGTGAACCTCATCACAGGTCGCAGGCACACCCCTGTTCCCCGCCCGAGCGGCACCACTGCCCGCATGTTGACCGCACTTCTGCTGCAGTTCCAGTCTCCCAGCGCGCGCGTCCCCACTCCCTAGGGCACGTGCGCACTGGCTCTTTGAAATTTAAAGGGCCAGCGCATCGGTAATTGGGTATTGCCGATCGCTGCCCTTATTTAAGCCTGCCCCTTCCTGAGTCTTGTACCTGGTCATGCCCTTCGGACTCTGCAATGCCCCAGCCGTCTTCCAAGAAGTTGTCAATGACATATTCCGGGACCTCCTGTACACATGCGTGGTCGTCTACCTGGATGATATTCTGGTGTTCTCTTCTGACCTTGAGTCCCATCAAGTTCATGTACGACAAGTCTAAGGGCCAACCGCCTCTATGCCAAGCTCGAGAAGTATCTGTTCCATCAGCAGAGCCTTCCATTCCTCAGCTACATCATTTCCGACAGGGGCCTGCAGATGGATCCCGCTAAGTTGTCTGCCATTCTACAGTGGCCACGCCCCGTGGGTCTCCGAGCCATACAGAGATTCCTGGGTTTCGAAAACTATTACAGGCAATTTATACCACATTTCTCCTCTCTGGTGTCTCCCATAGTGGCGTTAACCAAGAAGAACGCCAATCCGAAGCTCTGGCCACCGGCGGCAGAGGTAGCCTTCACCAAGTTAAAGTCTGCCTTGCCTCTGCTCTCCTGGCTAGATACAGAGAAACTGTTCTTTCTTGAGGTCGATGCCTCCTCGGTGGGGGCCGGGGCTGTACTCTCTCAGAAAGGGCCCAAAGGCAAGACCTTCATTTGCGTTTTTTTCTCTAAGAGTTTTTCTGCCACTGAAAGGAATTGCTCTTTTGGCGACCGGGAGTTACTGGCCATCAAGCTGGCCTTGGAGGAATGGTGGTATCTCTTGGAGGGTGCTCGTCACCCAGTCAACATCTACATCGACCATAAAAACCTGTTATATCTCCAAACAGCTCAACGCTTAAATCCACGCCAGGCTCGTTGGTCCCTCTACTTCTCCCGGTTTAAATTTCTAATTAATTTTCACCCTGCTGAATGAAATGTCAAGGCCGACGCTCTCTCCCGTGCTTCGAATGTGACTGGGAACGAACCCACTCCACGGCACATTATCCCTCCAGAACGGCTCATCTCTGCCACACCCATAGACCTACAACGTATTCCTCCCGGCAAGACATACGTTCGACTGGCTCTTTGGAAGAAGATACTGTCATGGGGTCATTGCTACCGTATGGCTGGGCACCCAAGGGTGCAGAGGTCTTGCTCCCTCATCTCTCGATTTTACTGGTGACCAGGTGTAGTCTAAGATGTTCGTGAGTTTGTGAAGTCCTGCGCTTCCTGTGCCCGGAACAAGTCCCCTCATCTCAAGCCGGCAGGTTTGCTCCTACCACTGCCGATACCCAGCTGTCCTTGGACCCATGTGGCCATGGACTTTATCACGGATCTCCCTTCTTCCTCTGGTAACACTGTGATCTGGGTGGTTACAGACCGGTTTTCCAAAATGTCTCACTTTATTCCTCTGCTAGGCCTATTCTCAGCCCCTCTTCTTGGCAGCCTATTTTTCCAATACATTTTCCGGCTGCATGGGCTTCCTCGGCACATAGTTTCGGATTGGGGGGTCCAATTTGTTTCAAGGTTCTGGTGCTCCCTCTGTAACCAGCTACAAGTGAAACTGGACTTTTCTTCGGCCTATCACCCTCAGTCGAATGGTCAAGTGGAGAGAGTTAACCAGACTCTAAGCTGCTACCTGCGCCACTTTGTCTCTGCACGTCAAGACGATTGGTCTAATTTGTTACCCTGGGCTGAGTTTTCCTACAACTCCTTTTTTCATTGTCTACGGGCGACATCACCGCCCACCTCTCCCCCTTTCTGTACCCTCTGAGGTCCCTGCCGTGGAGGAGCTGGTCCAGGACCTAACAGCCATCTGGAAGCAAACGCACCATTCTCTACTCCAGGCTTCCGCTCGTACCAAGGCGCAAGAAGACAGAAAGTGAAGACCCCCGCCGATCTTCTCTCATGGTGACAAGGTGTGGTTGTCGGCTAGATATACCTGTCTCAAGGTTCCCAGCTATAAGCTTGGTCCCCGGTTCCTGGGTCCGTCCGAGGTGCTGAAGCGCATAAACCCAGTGGCATACAAGCTCCGCCTTCCTCCCACTCTGCGGGTCCCGCACTCCTTCCATGTCTCTCTTCTGAAACCAGTCATCCTAAATCGTTTCTCTCGGGTAGTTGCTCCTCCCACTCCTGAGGCCGATGTCACCAATGTCTTTACTGTAAAGGAGATTCTGGATATGAACACGATCAGAGGGAAGTGGTTTTTCCTCATTGACTGGAAGTGGTTCGAGCCCGAAGAGAGGTCCTGGGAGCCAGAAGACAATATTCTGGACCGTAATATTATTCCGAAGTTCATTCAGGCCAGAAAGAGGAGGAGGCCGAAGGGGGGTACTGTCACAGGTGCCCCTGCAAACCTCGTCCTGTGTTCCCCCTGCGAGCGGCACAGCTGCCGCATGTCGGGCACGCTCACTCAGCCGGCCGGGTCCCTGCCTACATACCCGGACATGCTCCTGCTGCAGTTCCAGTCTCCCGGCATGCGTGACCCCGCTCCCTAGGGCGCGCGCCGGCTCTGTGAAATTTAAAGGGCCAGCGCACCGGTAATTGGGTATTGCCGGTCGCTGCCCTTATTTAAGCCTGCCCCTTCCTGAGTCTTGTGCCGGATCTTTAGTGCCATGTGCCTATAGAGAAAGCGTTCCTTGAGCCTCGTCTGTCTTACCGTGTACCGTACCGTCCAAGCTTCCGTCCCTCGACCATGAACCTCTGCCACCTGTCCTGACCTACTGCCTGTCCCCGACTATGCCTACGTCTAGCAATTCTGTACCACGCTTACCATTGGCTGCCACAGCAAGCCAGTCATGCCAGTGGAAGCGACCCGGTAGTTTCCCGCCGCAGCAAGTCCATCCCGCTTTGCGGCGGGCTCTGGTGAAAACCGGGTGCTACTTAGATTCTGCTCCCTGGTGTGGCTCACGCCATCGCATGCGGTGGTCTAGCGGATCCACTACCACAGTCCGTGACATTCAATTCTACAGCGTTTGCTGTGCAGTGTAAATGACAGGATAAGTTTACTATTATATACATTTTATATAGTTTTTTAATGTTTTATTATTATTACACAATAGAAATGCGTTTATATAATATTGCGTTTTTATGTCTTCATAGTCTGCTAGACATAACCTTTTTATTTTTCTGTATACAGAGCTAATTAAGGGATTTTTTTTGCGGGATAAGTTGACGTTTCCATTGGTAGCATTATGGGGTGTATATGACGCTTTGATCACTTTTTTAAGGTTTTTTTGAGACCTTTTGAACAAAACACAGTAATCCTGTTAGTTCTTTTTACTTTTTACAGTGGTCACCACGTGGTAGAAATGACGTGCTAGCTTAACTTAGGAGGTTGATACGATTACAGCGATACCCAATGTGTATATTTGTTTTATGTTTTACTGCTTTTACACAATAAAACACTTTTATTTAAAAAGAAAACAGGTTTTTGCATTGCCATAGTCTGAGATCCATAACTTTTTTTATTTTTCTGTATATGGAGCAGTGTAGTTTGTTTCTTGTGGGATAAGTTGACGTTTTTATTTGTATCATTTTGGCATTTATCTGAGTTTTTGATTGCTTTTTAATCTGTTTCTTTGGAAGGCAGGGTGAAGAAAATACTGCAATCTTAGTAGTGTTTTTTATTTATTTTTGAACAGGGCCCACTGTGTAGTATACTTGACAAGTTAGTTTTACTCTGTGGATCGATATGATTACGGCTAAACCCTATATATAGTTTTTTTTTAGGCTGAAGCAGTTTACACAATAAAAACACCTTTTTTAAACAATATTTATGCATCACTTTCTTCTGACAGACATAACTTTTTGATTTTTCCGTATACAGAGCTGGGTAAGGTTTTTTTTCCGAGGTACCTCCATGGTGTTTATATGAGTTCTTGATCACTTTTTATTCCATTTTATATGCTGTGGAGTGAACAAAAAAAAATCACAATTCTGCGATTGTTTTTATTTGCTGCACTCACTATGCGGGTTAATTAAAATAACAGATTTACACGGCGATACCAAGTATGTGTACTTTATTTATTTTTGATCTTTTTTGGGGCAATTGGCGTTTGTAAATGGAAAAAAGGGTGCTATACATGTTTTTATTTTATTTTTTGTGTTTGTATTTTACTTTTCCCCATAGGTGACCAATGATCTTGCAATAGAGATCAGTACATAGCAGTAGTGCTATGTACTGATATCTATGGCAACTGTCACTCACCATGCTCACAGGGCACCGCCGGGCATGGTGATGTCACAGTTAGCCCGAAAGCAATTGGAAAGCTTCCAGACTGTCAGGTAAGCAGACAGCTATTGTGCTGCAGCTGCTGTGAGGTGAGACAGAAGGAGCTCATCGCGATCACAATAGATGCGGGTGATGCGGCATGGGGCCAGCTGTAATATACAGCTGGTTCCATGTCTTGATTGTGCGGGCTCTCAAGTGGATGTAATAGTACATCTATTTGCGGGAAGTCACTATCCGATAGGATATAGCAGTATGTCCCATGTCAGGAAGGAGTTCAGGGGGTTTTTCCACAAAGTAAAATTGACATGGGAATCTTGCAAATTAAATAATAAATATTTTCACTATCCATCATGAATAAAGATTTACCATTTTTATTATAGCTGCTACCTTAGTTCTCCATAGTGTAAAGCTCATCTCCAGGGGATACGACCAGGGCGAGAGCTGTTCAGTGTTGCCACACATGCTCAGAAATCACCTCTCCTGTCAGACAGCTACTGAAAGTCTCTTCCCTGTTTAGTATTCACACACACTAACCCACTGCTGAGCGAGTGTCTAATCCAGGTGCTGTCATTCTACTCCTGTCCTCTGTACTCTTTAGTAATTTGTCAAACAGTGCAAATAGATAAATAAAAAGAAAAAAGAAACCTCAATCAGGTATGTGCACTGAGACAAAAAAAAAAAAATATATATATATATATATTTTTATATATATATATATATTTGGTTCCTGCAGTGATTTGAACCTAGGACCCAAAGATAGATGGCAGAAGTACTAATCACTCAGCTACTTTGAAACTACTCACAGCTCTTTACAGAAACAGACCTTGTTTGACTAGACTGAGCACACTGTGAAGAAAGGCATGGTGATGTCAGCCTGCTGGGTCACATGATATGCAATTCCAACAAATCATACATGCCACCTTTTGAGAACACTATAAGCTGAAGCTGGATAAAGCAGGTGTAAAATGACTGTCAAAACCCCATTAATAAAGTCATTTTTATTTACAACTACCATAACTACTGGGATTGATTTATTAATACTGTATAACTCTAAGACAGTGTAAAGTTAGACTAGACAGTCTTACAGTGTACCATATTTATCATAGTGGAAACACAAAAACATATCAGCAGCCCACTACTAATAGTAAGAGACAGCCAGACAATGAATAGATGAACTGTTTCAAAATGCTTTTTATAAATAGTTCATTTATTCATTGTTTAACTGTCTTAGAGTTTGTAGAGTGCTGCCAATACATTTTTGTGCTTGTATTTTGCGTTGGCATGCCAGCATGCAACAACATAATTTTCTTAAAAATTGTTTTGGATGAGCTGATCATTTTCGTTTTTTTTGGATATTTATGATAGTGTTGATAAGTTTGGCGTATGTGTCATGATCATGCCAGAAAGAACCCCAGCTTTGAGTTCTGGTCACCGGCCACGGCCGTTGCGACGTAAGCCATGGTTTCTGACATAGTGTCTACATTTGTGTTTTCTAGTGTGAACTTGGTTTTCTTCCCTGCTATCTTGATTGATTCCCGGCCGACGCCCGAGCCAGGAATCTTCCAGCACTCCATGGGTTAACCTGGCTCCTTGCGCCTGGGTGATTGACAGCTCTACCTTCCTATCTGGTCTTCCATTTCTTCCTCCTATTGCCTTTGTTCTTAGTTCTCCTGCAAGATATTTAAGGGCTCTTCTGTCTCTTCTCCTTGCCTGTTATACTAGTCTGTTTGGTTGCCTGTAGCTAGCCCTATTCTTCTTTGCTCCTTATTGTTACCTGACCTTTGGCTTTGCTCCTGACAATTCTTCTGCCTCCTGTATCTGTACCGCATCTCCCGGCTGTTAGCTGACCTTTTGCTTGGTCTCTGTTTATCCCTTGCCTCACGTTTTTGTACATCTTTGCCAGTTCTGTTACCGACTTTGGACCGCCCGACTATGTGTATTTGTTCTGTGTTTGTATGTCTTTGTCTGTGTTGCACCTTGATTAGTGCAGCCATCAGTCTTCTGGTTGGGGCCGGCCTATTAAGGAGTTGGGTTCCCCAAAAGGCAGGGATAGGGGTTGGGACCAGTGTCAGGGCCTCACACAGTCTGTGTCTGTTTGTGCTCCCCTGACTGGTCCCTTACAGTATGTTAGAACTGTCAAGTCTATCTTCAAAACTTTGGCACATTGTATGGTGCAAGGTATCACATGCTAAACCACGCCTCTTTTCCACAAACTCTTTACATAGGCCAACCCCCTTTTGTTGGATGAGGCACAGAAATGTCTAGAAATACATAATAAATGTCTTGTAAAGCATGTATGACATTATTTTCGACACAAATTATATCAGAATTCTGGTGCATCTGCCTACTAATCATGTATCACCACCTCATTCATATTAAACGTCAATATAACTGCTACCTGTCAGTGAATACCCCTTATAAATAAAAGTGACTGCAGAATATCTCGTATCGCTACCACATAGGGACTGAATATTACAACAATGCCATAACCACAGAAAACCACCTCATGCATATTAAATGTCAATAGACTTTTAATATGAATGCTATGGAGAGACGTGATCATGGCATGCTGGTATTTTTCAGTCACTGTGTGGTGGTGATACTTGATATTCTGTAGTCCCTTTTCTTTGTAGGAGCTATTCACTGACAGGTAGCAGGTATATTGACGTTTAATATGAATGAAGTGGTGACACGTGGTTATAACAGGGTGGTAATATTCATTCACTATGTGATGGAGATATGGAGAGGTGTCAGGGCTTTTTTAGGAGATAGGTGTGGTTCCATACCTGCACCTATCAGACATTGATAGCAAATCCTAGTGATATGCTATCAATGCATAGGGAAAAAATGCTGCCCAAAAAGTATTTTCTTTGGGGTGTATAATTTATATATGTAAAATTTGTTGTGTGTAAAATTGTAGGGGCTACAGGGGGTGTAATAGGTGATAAAGGGGGCCCTTGGAATATAATTAAGGGGACACAGGAAGAAAATTACTTGGTGCATAACTTGACATTGTCTGAAGCTGCACATGGCAGCATTTGGATTGAAAATTTGCAATTAAAAAAGGGGAAAGATAGGGGTTTGTTAAAACGCAGCCATGTGCTGCCATACAAAATTGACAAGATTTCCCACTTTCTTAAATTTATCGTAATTTTGAAAAGGTGTTCAAAGTTACAAAGGGTTTTTGTTGTGGAGTTTGGGGGAAGGGGGTTTCTCCCCATTGCGGGAAAAGGGACTGAAAGACGGGGAAACATTCACTTCCCCCCACTGTTTCCACACAAAATAAAAGAGAATTTGGGGAGGGAGCATTGGGGAAGACATGCCAACTAGGAGGAGAGCCCCCGCCCTGGATTTAAAAAATTTCTAAGCCAAGAAGTGGCTCAAATTCCCTTTTAAAAACCATTTTGTGAAAAAAACCTCTTTAAGAAACTGCAATTTTTTTGGTACAAAAAAATAAAAAAATTGCTCAGACTTATGATAGAAATCCATTCTGTCATAATCTTTAGCAATGAGAATTGAGAATTCTGTAAAAAAGTAAAGAAAACATTGAGATAGATCTAGAAGTAACAACAGTAAAATATTGGCACTGGAGAACATCAAATGTGGAGTTTATCATCAGTCATGGAACGGGATAAATCCCTATACCAAGAAAGGAAACCCCAAACTTAAAAGAATTTTTTTGGGGAGAATTATCCCTGCAGGAAAAACCGCAATAATGACTGAAAAGGATTTTTAAAAAAAAGGAAAAGGGGACAGCCCATCTATATACGGGATGGATGGAAATATTTTTAAATTACAACTATTAGAATAACATAATCATCATTACTGGCAGCAGTTGGTCATTATTTTTTATCTATAAATCAATTATTTGAAAACAAATATGTTAGCTTTTCAAATTCTATTTAAGAGTATTTTAGATAATTTCTTCAGGCTGAAAAGAAGCAATTAAATGTAATAGTGAAAATGGGGGTTTTTCAAAAAGATAAATTTAAACCGTATAAAAACTTTTTATTTTGTTTTAAAATAAAATGAATTCCCTTGTAAAATTTTTACAATTAAACGTTTGGGTATAAACGGGTTCCCCCTGAAAGTTTAACTTATAATTTCTCTAAACTGTTTTTGAATATGCTAACAGTTTGATTAATTGGATTTTTTTTTTTCGTAAAGAGGAATTTAACATGCATTTTTAAGAAACAGATATCAACCTCTTACTGACATATGACATACCCATATGTCATAAGGGTGGGGTTTTCCCCCCAAATTTAAATTTATGGAAAACCATCATGAGAATTTTAAGGCGGGAATCACAAAGCGGGAACCCTTGAAAATGGGAGCATAAAAACCCAGCTGTATTTTTTCACCCAGCTCCATCCCCTTTTGGCCAAAACCAGAGCAGACAAATGGACCCCCTTGGGACCCCCATGGTCAATTGGGGAAAAGGGGCACCCAAATAAAAAGGGACGGAGAAGGGCGCCCCCTTTGTCTAAACCCATAAAGCAATTGTTAGGTGACAATGGCTTCTATGGCAGCCCCAAAGCCTAATGGGTTGCTTGCTACGTCACCGGCCATGCCTGGAGAGTACAAGCAGGCACGGTAATTGAACTACAATATTTTGTCAGCCCAATTTGTACTGCTATGTATTGTAGAGGCAAACTAATGGATCACTGAGTCAAGTCTCCTATGGTTACAAGTAAAAAATAATAGTAAAAAAGAAAAAAAATTCAAGTAAAAAAATGTAAAAAAACAAACAAAAAATAAACAAAAATAAAACACCTGCACCCCCCTTTTTCCCCTTTGAATACAAACCCCGGGAGGTCCCCCCAAAAAAAAATAGAAAAAAAAAAAATTTCACAAAAATTAGTATTTTTTCAGGTAAAAAACCTAGCCTTTTAAATTTTGTCACATAATTTAACTCCCAAAATTTAAAATGTTGTAAATTAAAAAAAAAAGCCCCAAAATTTAAACCTTAAATGTCCATATAAAAGGCAAAATAAACAAAAAAAAAAAGGGGGATAAAAAAGCCCATTTGAACTCCAAAATGTAAATTTTGCCCCCAAAAAAAAACAAACTTTTTTTCCATTTCCCTAAAAGGGAAAAAAAGTTAGGGCTAAGAAATAAAAAAAGGATATTGTTTTAAACACAAAAAAAACATTTTTTTTAAAAGTGCTACAGCATAAAAAATGATGTAAATTGAGTATTGCTGTAACTAAAATTTTAAAAAAACCCCCTTTTGGGGGTTGGAAAAGGGCTAACATGTCATTTTATCTGACGGGTGATGTCAAAAAAAAAAAAAAAAAAAAAAAAAAAAAGAAACACTATCAGGATTGCTGTAATTTTTTCCACCCGGGCCCGGGAAAAAAATGCTTTTTAAGGGAAAAAAAAAAGCCCTGTCCTCTAAAAAATAAATACCAATAATAATTTAAAGTCATCCTGAAAAAAAACAAAAACCCCTTATACGCTCCATACACATACAAAAAAAAAATGCAAATGTTTGGAAAATGATGAAAATTTCCTTTTTTTAGAAAAAAGGTGTTTTTATTTTTGAAAAAGGGAAAAAAACAAAAAAGGGTATAAAAATTTTGGGTTTTGCTATAATCGAAATTGATTTCCCTAAGCAAATTTTAACATGTTTTTTTAAAGTGTACAGTAAACTGCTGTAAAGAAACAGAAACACTACTGGGATTTTTTGTATTTTTTTCACCCCGCTTTTCCCAAATTTTCTTTAAATTTAAAAAAGTAAACCATATGTATGAAAACTGTCTAGGTCAAAAATTTCCCACTTTTGTTGCTCATAGCAACCAATAAAAGTTCCCCCTTTTCCCTTTTATAAAATGTTCTTGGGAAAAATGAAAGGGGCCCTGAATTTGTTTTTCTATCGACAACAAAGTGAATTTTTGACCAACCCCCAGATTACATACTTTTGGTCCAAAGGGGTTTAAATTTTTAAAAATTTTTAAAATTGTACCAGTGTAAAAAGACAAATTTATCCCCCCAAAAAAAGCCTGCCCTTTCCGATCTGTATACAGAAAAAAAAAAAAAAGATAAACTTTTTAGATTATTACGACATAAAAAAAACAAATTTTTAAAAAAGCATTTCTATTTTTTTAAAGGGTAGCAAAAAATAAAAAACTATTAAAAAATTGGGTTTTTTGGGTTTGAATCGTTCTGAAAGTTGGGTTGGTTTGAATCCAAAAAGGGGTTGATTCTGAAAGGTTTTTGCCTTGTCCCGGGAATTTGTGGGTTTTTTCAAATCTGTGTTCCAAAAGGCCAAAAAGCGCTCCCCCCCTTGTTTTTCCATGCCATGTGCCCCAAAAATCAGGTTTTCAACCACATATAGGGTATTTTCAAAAATAAAAAATTTAGGGTTTTTTTTTTCCCGGATTCCTTGTGAAAATTAAACATTTTCAGATTAAACTGCATATTATTGGAAAAAAAAAAATCTGGGAAACACCTGTGGGGTCAATACACTCACTACATCACTAAATATATTCATTAAGGAGTATTATTTACAAAATTAGGCATTTTTAAGGGTAAAAAATATGTGTTCCAGTCCATAATGGATTAAAATTAAAAATCTGCAAAAAAAAAATAACATTTAGAAATTTCACTTCTGCATTGCTTTAATTTGTGTGAAATATCTAGAGGGTTAACAAACTTCCTAAATACTGTTTTTAATACTTTATTGGTGCAGTTTTTATATGGAGTCATTTATGGGGGTATCTAACATGCAGTCCACTCAAAGACACATCAGAATCAGACTGGTCCCTACAAATTTAAAAACATTTGAAAAATAAATTCGAATAAAGAAGAAAAAGGTAGATGCTAGTTGTAAACAACTTTGTGTGGTGTAACCATTTGTATTACATGCAGAAGTTCTTGCTTGGCAGATGATCAAATACTTATTTCACGCAATAAACTACAAATGAATTATTTAAAA
Source organism: Phyllomedusa bahiana (assembly GCA_025379985.1). Lineage (NCBI taxonomy): Eukaryota > Metazoa > Chordata > Amphibia > Anura > Hylidae > Phyllomedusa > Phyllomedusa bahiana. Next base: position 49,017 of record JAODAL010018550.1, read on the forward strand.
ATCATCCAATGGGATTTTCTGGATTTTTTTCTTTAGATTCTTTCCCACAGTTAAAGTGTCCCTAAAATAAAAATTCAGATCTCTCCATTCTTGGAGGTGGACAATTTTAAAAAATTTCCAGTGTATCAAATAATTATTTTCCCCAATACAAATACCTCCATACCGGGAAATTCTAAAAAACCCATCCACGACTCCTTTAGTAAACCCCTATCATTTTTTTTTTCCCCTGTCCCCTAATATGCCCCTGAGGAAAAATTACACGAGGAAAAGTCACAGTTTATTGCTTCTCAACACTAAGGACCTCATGTATGAAAACAGTCTAGTTCTAAAACTCCTTTGGTTGCCCATAGCAACCATCAAAAGCCCCTCTTTTTAAAAAGAGCCTTTGAAATAAAGGGTACTTGATTTTTTGCTTGGCAACAGGGGGATTTTAGATCGACAGTTTTCAACAGGGCCCCTAAAAGCTGAAAAATAGCGGGGCTTCTAGAGTTTACCCCTGCTTTCTCTACCCTAAAATATTAAGCAAGAGGGGCAAATTTGATTCAACGAAGGGGAAATTTCTTTTAAATTTCGGGAAACTTCTTTTCTGACAAAGTCAATTTTGGGGGTGTTTCGCGGGAACAAGCTGTTTTTGTTTGATAAAAGCCAGACTGGCGTTACCTGGGGCAAAGAAGTCTGGGGGGAAAAGGGGTAGTACATACATGTGCAGAGATAACCAATCAAGCCCGGCGGGATTCTGTGACTCACCTCCAATGGCAATTTCACACGGCTTAAAAGGGGACTATTTCGTCCAAATTAAGCGCCGGAGTGCCAAATTACGGCTGGAATAGTCCATCATTTACGGTAATCCACGTTCCATAGAGAACTAGAATTAAGCTCCCCCCCCCCGGGCGAATACGCAGGGGGGAAAGTGACTTGAATTACCAGCGGCGTACCCCGCCGCTGGGTAAAATGAATGTCTATGGGCCGGGAGGTCCCCAGCCCCCCACCCCCCCCCCTCCCCCGCCCCGCCCTGCCACACGGCGTGATTGCGGGGATAAACGCCTCAAATAACCGTGGAACTAGCCTAAAATCCGGGCCCCATGCTCGCCCCTCAAACCCCTCTCACTGGGGTGGGAAAGGTGCTGCCCCGCTGTGTTAAAGATATTCCAACTAAAGAACTCATTTATACACGTTTTTTGGGGGTTTCACAGCTGTCCAGAGACGCTTCCTTATTTCAAAATTCAAATTTTGGGGGATGGAAAGAAGTTCGGGGTTGCAATACATTTTAATGATTCCATTCTTGCACATTAAATACCGGGGTTTCTAAGCCTGTTCCTGTTTATTCATTTAAAAGAAACGCGTTTTTACAATCCAAATACCACTTTTTTTGGGTTTTTCCTTTTATTTTGGCAATTTAAATGCGGGTTTAAATTAAGCTTGTCTGCTGTTGTGGTCACTAAAAGAAACTTCTTTTTTACCCCCAAAAAAGAAATTTTGCCTGTACAAAAATCATAACCCAAGGTTAATTACAAGTTTTTTGTTGTTGTGTTTCCCTAAAAACACGCCGTTTAAAACGCTACAAAACTGGGAATTTTTTGGCAGCACATTTTTTTTGCGCAATTACATCCAAGGTTAACAAGTATTTTTTTTGCAGTTTTACTTTTAAAAAACTTTTTTACCGCCAAAAAAGAAATTTAGCTTTAAACTAATTCATACCGAAGGTTAATTTCAAGTTTTTTTTGTTGTGTTCGTAAAATACATGCCGTTTTTTAAAACGCTACAAAGTGATAATTGTTGCAGCACATTTTTTTTGCGCAATTTTAAACCAAGGTTTTCAAGTTTTTTTCGCAGTGTACTTAAAAAGAAACGTTTTTTTTTTCACCCCCAAAAAAAAAAATTTTTACGTAGCATAATTCCCATCCCAAAAGGTTTTACCAGTTTTTTGTTGTTTTGTTTCCCTAAAATACACGCCCTTTTAACACCACAACTGGGGAATGTTACAGCCTTTCTTTTGCGAAATTTTCAACCAAGGGTTAACTATTTTTTTTGCGTTGACTTGAAAAGAAAGTTTTTTTACCGCCAAAAAAGAAATTTGCCTGTAGCATAATCATTCCGAAGGTTAATTAAGCCGTTTGTGCTTTAGAAAAAACAGTAGTCGACAGAGAGGGGTCAGGCTTTTCACCTGCAGTGACAGTGGGACAAACATTTCCTGGGGCAGGGACAGGTCGCAGCACAGCAAAGGGGGCGTCCATCAGGGGGCATCGGAGGCCACAACGCCGCTGTCATCCGGCCGTGTGCTGACCAGCAAACCCAAGGGTTCTTTAATTTGGGTTTACTAGGTTTTCCACTTCCCCAATGAACTGACAACCCGCCAAGGTCGGGGGGAATTTTAACCAACCCCTTTGTTGGGTGGCCCGGGGGGGTCAGCGCCCTCACCTGTCCCCAACCCCCCCCTGTCCCCTCGGTTCCCTCGCCAAGATCTATATGTGGTTTGGGGGTCAGGGCCCCTATATAGCGAGATTAAAAATTTGAGGCAGTCAGCAGCTCCTTGGGAGCGAAGAAAAAGGGGCCCAAAAACCCCTGCTTCTTTCAGAAAACGGCAAATTGATGGGAAGGCATGGAGGGATGTTTTGAGGGTCAGCCCCCTGCATACCCGCCCGGGGAAGAGGACAGCAGGGCTGAAAAACAAATGATATGATTCCCCCCCCCACTTGGGGCGGGTGACAAGGCTTTACATCGCAGGAAAAGAGGGCGTCAGCTTGCGCGTCAGGCACGGCCAGCCGAATGGGTTTTGGTTGGGCCCTGAGTCAGCAGGGGGAGCAGCAGTGTAGGGCGGGAGCCAAGCGCCACGGGGGGAGAAAACCCCTTCGAGGTCCAAGAAAACAGGGTACAGGGGCCACGAGGCAGCGGCGGGATTGTAACTAGTTTGGAGCGTTTTTCTTAAAAACAATACTCGGGGGTGTGGGAGTTCTTTTCTAAGACACCGGAGGGCCGAAAGGGTATATTTAAAACTATGGCAGAAAGTGGGGGGTTTCCCCCGGGGAAATTTAATTTGGCAACGCCCGGATAAACCACTGCGGCCCCCATCGGTGGGCCGGGGGGGAAAAAAACTTTTGGCTCAGTTGTGGTGGTCCTTTGCCTCCGCAGCAACAGAGCAGCGCCCATTTGGTACGCATCCATTGCGGGAAAGGGCAAGGCCCCTCCCCTTCCCGAAGGGAGTGTTTCCCCTTTGTATCTTTCTCCCGGTCCAGATGCCCCTGCCCCTCGAAAAACCATGGCGCCAGCAGTCGTTTAAAAAAAGGCGTTTGGGAAAAGAGCAAAAGTTTGCGCCCCCACCATCTAAGGTGCAAAAAGTGCCCGGGTTTTGGGCCAAGTTTTTTGGTTTACTGCAGCCCCCCTTTTAAAAATTTGGTTTGGGACTTTTGCCCTTTTAAAGAAAAACTAATGGATTGTCCCGAGCGAGATGGAGATTTTCCAAAACCCGGAATTTTTTTAAAAAAGGGGCGGGTACCAGCACTTCATAAATATTTTAAAACAAAAGGGTTGGGCCCAGCCCTTTGAGCTTATCGGTTTGTTCCAAGGTGCACGGCCCCCGCGGGAGTCTGGGGCTGTAATAGGGTTTGGGCCAGTACATGCCCTTTAAAGGCCCATGGGGGAATGTGTTTCCTTGCCCAGGACACCAACATTTTGGGTTATATGAAAAAATGATGCTATTAGTGTCAGACACTATTTCATAAAAAAAATGTCTATAAACCCCCCAAAAAACATCGTTTTGTTCAAAACAAAGATTTTTGGTAGAAAAAGGCAAAGCTTTACATGTTTTTTTTAAGAGAAAAAAACCGCTTTTTTCCCTAGATTTGATGCCCTTTTCCCCTTTTTTTTTAACGGTTTTTTAAGGTGTAAAAAACGGGTTGTGCCGCCCCCTATGTACCTCAATGTTCGGGGTAAAATTTCCCCTTTTTGGCGAAAAGGATTTTGTCAATGGGGGGGTTTTGCGCAACTCCACCCTTTTGGTTACTGGGATTTGCCAGGTTTTTTAAAGATTCAAAAATTTTTTGGGTTAAATTTTTTTAACCCAAATTTTAAAAAATTTCTGAATTAAATTTTGGTTTAAGCGGGCGAGTGTAGAAACTTTTATTTACTAGTTCCCATTCCCTGTAGTTTTATTAGCTTTAGATTTCTTTTGAAAACCCTACATTTTAGAGTTGGGCGAATTGATTTAACGAAGGGGAAATTCTTTTTCCCAATTTCGGGAAAAAATTTCGGTTCTGAACGAAGTGAACTTTGGGGTACTTCACGTGAAACGAAGTGTGCTTTTGATTGATAAAATGGCTGCGGGCACATGGAGTTACAGGGGACAAAGAACTCTGGGGGGGAAGAAGGGCATACCCTTACATGACATTTTGCAGAGATGAAGCCAACAGAGCCCGGGCGGGATTCGGGTGATGTCACCGATATATAAGCCCGGGCCGACGTGGGAGCCTCAACCGCTCTCATGAAAATGATTTGGGAAGGTGCTCCCCACGGGGCTTATGATATCTCTTACTAAAAAAATCATTTTTTTACAGGGGTTTTGGGGGGGGTTTTGTCCCGGGGTTTTTCTAAAAGGGATGTTCTCTTAACTTTTCAAAATTCTGATTTTGTGGAATATTGGAATTAAAGGGTCCGTGTGGCCCAATGAAACCCTGCATCCCCCTTTTTTAATAGTATCTGCTCACAGCAATTAAATACCCAAAGGGTTATCTAACCCTGTTCCGTTGATTCTTTTAAAAAGAAACAGCATTTTTACAACCCAAATCCCACTTCTTTTTTTGGTTGCTCAATTTTTTTGAACAATTTACATCCGGGGTTAAATTTAAAGCGGTGTTCTGTGTTGTGGCCCACAAAAAAGAAAAGTTTTTTTTCCCCCCAAAAAAAGGGACATTTTTCCCTGTAGCTTAATTCATAACGGAGGTTAATTAAAAGTTTTTTCTTTTTGGGGCCGTAAAATTACCGCATTGAAAACCCGCTACAAAGTGATTTTTTTTGGGTTGTAAATTTATTTTGGAAAATTTCATCCAGGGGTTAATTTAAGCTTTTGTTTGTGTTGTGGTCACTAAAAGAAACTGTTTTTAAATCACGCCAAAAAAGGCTTTTTTCCCTGTGGTATTCATAACCAAAGGGGAAAAATTAAAAGATTTTCTTTTGTTGGTACCTTTAAAAACACGCCATTGTAACACGCTACAAAGTTTGGTATTTTTTGGGGTTTGCTCAATTCTTTTGAAAATTTAATCCGGGGATAATTAAGGTTGTTCTGTTGTGGTCACTAAAAGAAACCCTCTTTTTACAACCCTAAAAGCCCTTTTCCTTTTAGCATTTAAAACATTAAAAGGAGGTTAAATTTCAAGTTTTTCTCTTGTTGTGTTTCCGTAAATAAACACCTTTTTAACCGCTACAAAGATGATAAATTTTTTGGGGCTCATTTTTTGGGGAAATTTAGATCCCGGGGGTTTTAATTTTAAACATTGTTCTGCTGTTGTGGTCACTAAATGAAAACCCCTTTTTTTTTCACCGCCAAAGAAGCAATTTTTTTCCCGTAGCATTAATTCCTTCTGAAGGTTAATTTTAAAATGGTTTTTGCTTTTTTAAAATTTAGGAAAATAAACCCTGTTTTTAAAAGACACATTCCCAAATAAATTGTTCCTGGGCCCTTTGTGGAGCGCAATTTATATCCCAAAGGGGTTTCCCAAATTGTTACTGGGTTCAAATTTTGGGGTAAAAAACTTCATCAACAGTGTCTGTACATTTTTAGAACAAAAAGTTTTGTCAGAAGAGGGGGTTTTCAGGATTCAACCCGCGAGTGACAGTGGCACAAAAATTCCTGGGCAAAACCCGGTTTGCAGACAGCAAAAGGGGGGCGTCGATCAAAGGGGGCACTCGGTGAGGCCAAAAACTGCCCATGTCAAATTTTGGGGGGTGTGCTGCCCTGCAACCCCAAAGGGGTTTTTGATTTGGGGGGACTAGGTATCACTTCCCCCCCGATGCTTTTGACTCCTCGCCAAAAGTTGGGGGAAAAGTCAGACCCCAACCTTAGGTTGGGATGGCCCCGGGGGGGGGGTCAGCGGCCCCCACCCCGTCCCTTTAACCCGCCTCTGTCCCCTTGGTTCCCCCAGCCAGAGATTACTATGTGGTTTTGGGCTCAGCGCCAATATTTTAGCGAGGATTAAAAAATTTGAGGAGGGGGAGTCAGCAGCTACTTTGGGAGCAAGAAATGGGGCCCAAAATCCCCCGCTTCTTGCAGAAAGCGGCAAAATTAGTGTGGGGGAGTGGATGGGAAAAGGTTTATGTTGTGAGGGGGGGCAGCCCCTTGGGATTTCCCAAGGGAGGTGATGAGGACAGCAGTGACGATGAAACCAAATAAATTTATGATGTTTGCCGACCCCCTTGGGAGCTGGGTGAGTCAAGGGTTCATCATCGTCAGGGAGAAAGAAGGGGGGTTTAAACTTGGGGCTTAGGCAGCCCGGGGCAGCCCGAAGTGGGGTTGGGGGGGGGCCGGGGAGTCAGCAGCATAGCAGCTTTTTGGGAATCGGGAGCCCAAATGGCCACGGGGTAAAATTTCCCCCTTTCCGGGAGGGGCCATGAAAGTAGCGGCAAAGAGGCTAGCGAAAGGGAGCGGCGGTTGTTTGTCAACCGTGCGGAGGTTGGCGGGTTTAAAAAAAGATAAATCGGGGGTGTGGCAGTTCTTTAGGCAGAAAGGAAACGTGGCAAGGGAGCTATCGGGTTTGGGACCACGGCCCCGCGTCAACAATGAAACGTCACCATCCGGGTGGCCAGGGGGAAAAAAAGAAACGTGGCTGGGGGGAAAAAAAGCTGCATTTCAGCCAAATCAAGGGCCCCCCCCCCTCTGCAGGAAGGGGGTGTTTCTCTTTACATATTCCCCGGTCCAGATGTTTTGCCCCCTCGTACTCATGGCGCCAGCCGTCGTTTGCGAGGCGATTTTTCAAAGCAAAACAGTTGTTTAAAACCTTCCCCAAGGGGCAGAAAAGCTGAACGTGCTCCTGTTTCCCAAATTGTGGGTTTCGGTTCCCCCCCTTTCCAAATGGTGGACTCTGCCCGTCGGAACTTAAGGCTTGTGGCCGAGCCCAGATGGGGTTCCCAAACTTTTAATTTCTTTTCCAAAAAAAGGCCCGTACCCGCCTTATAAAAAAATGTGAACGGGAAAATGGGGCCCGTCCCTTGAGGGTTAAACGGTTTTTTCAAAAGGGGCACGGCCCGCGGGCGGGCTGGAGTGTAAAATACGGGGCAGGGCCGTACATGTCCTTTTCGGCCCTCTGGGGGGAAATTTTGCTTCCCGCCCATGCCACCCAAAAAATTTTTTACAGGAGACGGCGTTTCTCCCCTGTTTTTCCCAAAATGCGGGGGTCCTCGCCCAAAGTCTGGGCCCCCTCCTTTCCCCCAACCCCCAAAAACCATCTTTAGCCCCCACAAAAATACTGCTATCAAAAACCCCTTTTTGTAGGGCCAGCGGTGTCAAGCAGTTCTTTAAACCCGGTTGCCTCGGCAAAAAAAGTCACACAGGGGAGGAAAAATGCTCCGTGTCATGCAGCAAAAAAAATGATGTGTGGCTTTCTCTGCGCCAACTGCAAAAAGGGGGAACCTGGGGGACGGACAATGGGGGGGGAAAAAAGGGTTTTTCCCGGCGCGCTGGGGGAGGGGTGGTCCTGCGCCCGGGATGGCGATGTGTTTTAAATTTTGGGTTTTGAAAAAAGTTCCGAAAATCTTCCACCGATCTTCAGAAAAATTCTGGGAAAATTTGGGCCCGGAAAAATGGGAAAGCACTTCATCCCTTTCCCACAAGGCCCGGAAAAACCCTCTTTGAGGTTTTTAGGGAAAAACGGTTTTCCCCCAAAAACACTTGGGTATGCGTGTTTCCAAACCCTTGGGAAATTTTAGCCTTTAAATGTTGGGGCCGGGCTGTTAAAGAAAAAGAGAAAAAGGGCCAAATTTAAAGATTTTTTGATGATTTCCCGGCGGACAGGGTACCCCTGTGTAACTTTGATTTTAGCCGTGGCAGCTCATGGTGCACTGGTTTGTTGAGGCCATTCCCAGGGGACGAGTTATTTGTAAGTCGCCCGGACTAGGGGAGGGAAAAACCCTCATTTTCCCCTGCTTCAGGGCCTGGAAAAGGGTGCTAAAAACTGTCTGGGCCCGGGGGGGCTGGGACATGGCGATACATTTCGCCCGGGCCCATGAGTCCGGGGTGGACTTTAAATGGAGGGGGGAGGAGGAGGACATTGGAGCAGAAGATTGTTTTGGGGAATTTAGGGGGATTTTTACCCAGGTTTACGAGAGGAGGAGCAGGAGAAGTGGGGGGGGTTAGATGAAATTTGGGGAAGGGCGAGGCGATGACCTGCAAGCATCGTGGCAGTATACAGTTTGGGGATGGAAGGCAGGGACCCCCCGGGGGTCCCCTTGGGGAGATGCCCCCCAGCATGCTGATTTGGGGTGGTAGTGGGCAGCCCATTTGTTCCCGGATCTGGGAGGGGGGGTTTACTTCTGGTCCCACCCTATTTGGAACCCCCGCTTTCTGTTTAAAATGGGAGCCTATTTTGCAGCTATTGAGAGGGAGGACAAACCCCAAATACTATGGGAAATTTCCCCCGTAGGAGGGAGTTGGCCCCGGGCCCTTGGGGCGGGATTTGTCCCTCCTCTGGGCAGTTCTGACTGGGGGGTTCTTCAGCGCTCACGTACTACTCCCGCGGCTTCGGGGGGAGGGGGAGGGGTAGGAGCTCCAGCTCCTTCGCAGCAATAAGTCTGGAGTCACGATGGCAGTTTCCCTTCCCCTGCCTGTGAGGAGGGCAGTCCCCCGCAGCAGCAGCGGACCTGGAGCAGCCCCTGAAAAAAACAGGTAGTGGCCTCTTGGACCACTTGCCCCCCCAGTTAGTTTTCCCGCTGGACTACTGGCAGCCAAACGGGTTTGTGTGGCCGAACTTGCCGAGTTTGCAGGGAGGGAAGTGCCCTGCCGGCTAGTGTGGGGATCGGCGGGTGTTCAGGCAGGGGCAATCTTTTCCCCGGGAAAACCCCGCTTGCCTGGGAAAAATTGGAGACCCCAAATTGTCACCCCTATCATTTTTTCAATTTTTCCCTTTTGTACCAATTCCTCCCCCCCCCACCCCCAAATTTTCCAAATGGTAGAGTAGCAAGCTTCCTTTTAAGCTGAAATCTAGTCTCATGACTTTGTCAGTCGGTGCAACCCCTTAAGTGCAATTCCCCTTAAAGTGTATGTTGCAGAATTAATAAAAGCATTGAAACCAAAAGTAAAACCAAAGGTACCAAGCCCCTTCCCTGTCCTCACTCAAACAGCACCCAATATGCACCTCTTGCCACAACCTGCCTGTTTTAATCATAAAACTCTTGTCTCCCCTCAGAACCCCGGGGGCAATGGTTTCCCATATTCCCCCCTTCTGTCTTCCCTCCACCTGCCTTCCCTTTCACCTCTGGCAAAACATTAAGACCTCAAAAAAAACCCACACAACCACTTTTTCTTATCCCACAAATCTCCTCACTCTTCCCTGTTCTCCTCGTGCGGGGACATATCCCCAAACCCCCGGGCCCCCTCGCGCATTCCCAGGGTTTTCAGGCTTTTTCTTACAGCCCCAAAAGAGCAAACCTTTTAACCACACAAACCTAAAAACCCATCCCCTCCCCCCTGAAAGCACCCAATCACCATGTCTGGACCCTTTGGGGAATGCACGTTCAGGTGCAAAAAAGTTCCTTCATCCCGCCCCTCTTCACCCACGCAATTCCCCTTCCTTGGATTAAAAAATTGGTGACCCCTCTGCAAAACTTCCCCTGCATCCCTTGGGGGGCCCCAAAATTTACCCACCCCCCCCCCGCCCCGGGAGTAAACATGGCGGAGGTGTGGGCCCTTCTTCTGTTAGATACCTGTTCTTTCTTCTTTTCCACCTATTTCCCTACCCCCCCCCTCCTTCGAGGTGCATTTGTCCGCTCTACTCCCCCTCAACCCCCAGTGGTGTTATCTACCGACCCAAAGGCCCCTCCCACCCTTGCTTGACACTTTGCTTCCCGGCTCCTCCACTTCCCTTGCCACACATCCCCCCTTTATTGGGAGATTTTAACATTCCAATCGATACTCCCCCCCTCCCCGTAACAAACTCCTGTCATCTCCCCCTTTTCCTTGGCCCCTCCCCCTTGGACCTCTGGGGCCAATCACAAGAGGAAACCATGGACCTATCTTTACCCCCCTCTGCCCCCTATCTAACCCTTTTAAACTCCCTCTCCCTATCTCTGAACAATCGCTCCCTTCTCCTCCATCACCACTCCCCCCTGCCCTCCCGCACCAAATCTAGCACACCCAGCGGAAACCAAAAACTCAACCCCTTTCACCTCTCTGCTTTTGCCCCTCTTTCCAAACCTCACTTGTGATCCAGACCGCCACCACATTCTACAACAACACAATTTACTTCCATTCTCGATGTGGCCCTTTACACACAACAGAACCCCCAAAATGAACAGACAAAACCCGGGCCCCTACTCCACCAAAAAGCTGAGCGAGCTTCCCGAGTTTCCGAAGCCCCTGGAAAAAAAAACCCGCTCACCATGACTTCACTCTATAAAGAATCACTGCAACATTTTTAAAACCCCCATCACTCAGCCAAACAAGATATTTCACCACTTCATATCCTCCCTGTCCCCAACCCAGACAACTTTTTTAAACCCTTAACTCTCTCCTGCGTCCCCAGACCCCCCCCCCATTTCCTTCAGCAGTGATTTGCAACTCCTTCCATAATAAAATAAATTCACAAAAAAGCTTACCCCCAGTCCCTCAGCCTACTCTATTCCCGCGGGGGTCCCAAGCCCACCTCTGTCCTGCTCAGATATTTCCCTCTAACTCGTTCTCACCCGGGCCTCCTGACAAACTTCCTCTATGTCCCAAAAGAACCCACCCCCTGTAGTCTTGACCCCTCCCATCTACCCCATCCCTTTCCTTTGTGGGTTTTTATCCCAGCCCCCATCATCCTTTAAAACTTCATTAACCTCTGGATTTCCCTTCCTCTTTTTTAAAATGCGCCCTCACCCCCATCTAAAAAAACATCTTTGACCCCCTCCCCATGTCCCAAAATTGCCCCCTCTCCTGCTTCCATTCGCCTCTAAAAAAAAACCTTGGCAACCGCCATCTTTAATTTCCTCCCCTCTTCCCAACTCTCTCCCTTTCCCCCTCCAATCGGGCTTCCGTCCCCCCTTACTGAAACCGCCTAACAAAAGTCACCCAAGACCTAGCAACTGCCAAAGCCCCACGCCAGTACTCTGTGTTTTTCCCCTAGACCTGTCTCTGCCCTTTGACCTGGACCATTCCCTCCTGACACTTCTTTCCCCCCTCGGGATTTACAGCTTGGCTCTTTCCCGGATTCCTCGTACCTCATTGTGGCCTTTCCTGTTTTTCCCCCTCCAAATGTCATTGTGCCACTCTCTGACCTCATGCTGCTGCTCTGGCTGCTACCGTGACCTACACACTGTGTCATTGTGCCACTCTGTGGCCTACTCCTGTTTTTGCCACCTCCAGAATGTCATTGGGCCACTGTCTGACCTCATGCTGCTGCTGTGGCTGCTGCCGTGACCTACACACTGTGTCATTGTGCCACTCTGTGGCCTACTCCTGTTTTTGCCACCTCCAGAATGTCATTGTGCCACTCTCTGACATCATGCTGCTGCTGTGGCTCCTTCCGTGACCTACACACTGTGTCATTGTGCCACTCTGTTGCCTACTCCTGTTTTGGCCACCTACACAGATGTCATTTTGCACTCTGTTGACCTCATGCTGCTGCTGTGGGCTCGGGCTCTCGAAACCTACACACTGTGTCATTGTGCCACTCTGTGGCCTACTCCTGTTTTTGCCACCTCCAGAGTGTTATTGTGCCACTCTCTGACCTCATGCTGCTGTGGCTGCTGCTGTCACCTCCACACTCTGTCACTGATGTTGCCACCTGTGCCCTCGCTTGTTTTTTCCAGCTGTCGCTGCCATTATCAGGCTACATTCCCGCTTCAGTTTTTTGGTCAGTTTTGCCCTCTTAAGTGCCCAGGGAATTTTATAGTGAAGCGATTCTAAGAGCGGCGGCAGTCATATGCGTGTCAAACTAAAACACAACATTGTTTGAAGACCAAACCAAGCTCCCTCTGCATATTTAAGCATGGCACAACGTTCTACGGCAACCTACAGGCTCTGTGTAGCCTGGAAATAGCTATTTTTTACTGCAATTCATCCCGAAGCAATTCGGACCGAAACAAATTTTGTCGGAATATTCGGCGAAGTCACCGAATCGAATTTTTGAGAAATTCGCCCATCTCTAACTATAGCACTTAAGATGCTTATTATGCTTGTCTAATCACCTTCCGTCTATTGGCCAGTGCATCTTTCTAGCACCTATAGTCTAAGTTTATGTTAAGTCTGAACCCGACGTCTACAGTTAAGTGTAAAAATGCTTCTAAGGACTCTGGAGCGATCTCTTTACGTACTACTGCAAGGAATGATCTAGACAAATACATAAAGAAAGCAGATACACCTCACCAAAGTGAAATTTTTTACTTCTTACTACTTCTCAATCTTCTATTAAGAACAATTTAGTGGGTGAGTACAGTGATGATGAAGATGCCCTAATTAATGATGAACTGCCTTGTTCCCGTTGTTTTATACGGAAGGACTTCACTAAGGCTCTGGAGATTAACTCTAACGAATGATGTGATTAGAGATGGGCGAATTGATTCTAACGAAGTGGAATTCATTTAGAATTTCAGGAAAACTTCGGTTCTGAACAAAGTCGAAGTTTTGGGTACTTCGGGTGAACGAAGTGTGCTTTTGATTGATAAAATGGCTGCGAGCACATGGCGTTACATGGGGCAAAGCACTCTGGGTGGAAGAAGGGCATAGCCTGCATGACATGTGCAGAGATGAAGCCAATCACAGACCGGCGGGATTCTGTGACGCCACCGCACTATATAAGTCCGGGCGCGACGCTGGGAGCTAACACTCCTCTCACTGTACTGATCAGGGAAGGTGCTGCCGCGGCTGATTGTGATAGGTCTTAATGAAGAACTGATTTTTATACAGCGATTTTTGTGGGGTGTCTCAGCTTGTCTCAGAGACTGCTTCTCTTAGTGTTCTATTTATGATTTTTTTGTGGTATTGTATCTGAAGTCCAGTGTGAGTCCAGTGCAGCTGCATATACATTTTAATGCTATGTGCTCACAGCACATTGAATATCCAAGGGGATCTAAGCCAGTTCCTGTTGTATTCATTTAAAGAAACAGCGTTTTTACAATACAAATACCACTTCCTTTTTAGCTGCTCAATTCTTTTGCGCAATTTTAAAATTCCGGGGGTTTAATAAGCTTGTTTTTCTCCCTTGGTGACTCCAAAAACCTTTTTTTTTTACCGCCAAAAAATAAAATTTTCCTTAGCCTAAAAAACAACGAAGGTTAATTAAAATTTTTTTTCTCTTGTTGTTTAGCGTGGGAAAACACGCCTTTTGTAACAGTTTACAAAAGCTCGTGTTTGTGGTTCCTAAATTTGTTTGGGGGCAATTTCCCATTAAGGGATTAATTAAGCGTTGTTTTTTTTCTTTTGGGCAAAAAAAAACCCTGTTTTTTTCACCCCCAAAAAAATTTAAAATTTTTTCCGAAAGCATAATTCCCCAAGCAAGGTTTAAATTTACAATTTTTTCTTTTGTTGTTACGTAGAAAAAAACCCATTGTAACAGTTTCAAAGCATAGTTTGGGGGCCTGTTTAAATTCTTTTGTCCCTTTTTTAAAATTTCCGGGGTTAAATTAAAACATTTTTTTTTCTGCTGTGGTGACAAAAAAAAACCGCCCTTTTTCACCGCCAAAAATTTAAATTTTCCGTAAAATAATTCACAAGCAAAGGAAAAAATTACAATTTTTTCTCTTTTGTGTAGGTAAAAAACCCACCCCCTTTGTAACCCCTACAAAGCAAAGTTGTTTGGGGCGCTCAATTTTTTGCCAATTTACACCGGGGGTTAATTAAGCATTTTTTTTCTGCTGTGTGAAAAAAATTTAAACCGTTTTTTTCCCCGAAAAAATTTCATTTTTCCCTTGGGCATTTTTTCACAAGCAAATTTTAATTACAATTTTTCTCTTGTTGTGAAAGGTAGAAAACACCCATTGTAACACGCTACAAAGCTCGTATTTTTGGGTGCTCAATTGTTTCCGCAATTTACTTTGGGGGGTTTAAATTTAAGCTTGTTTTTTGCTGGGGGATGAAAAAAAAATGTTTTTTCACCCCCCAAAAATTTTAAAATTTTCCTTTTACATAATTCAAAAAACGGGGGTTAATTCCAATTTTTTTTTTGGGTTTTTTTGTAGTAGAAAACACCCAATTTGTAACACGCTAAAAAGCTTTTATTTGGGGGCTGCTAATTTTTTGCGCAAGGTAATCCAGGGGGTTAATTAAGCATTTTTTTTCTGCTGGGGTACAAAAATAAACCCGCCCTTTTTCACCCCCAAAAAATTTAAAATTTTCCTGTAGCATAATTCAAAAGCAAAGGGTTAAAATTAAAATTTTTTTCTTTTGTTGTGTAGCGTAGAAAAAAAACCGAATTTTTAAAAACTAAAAAGTTAGTTTTTTTGGCTGTCAATTCTTTTGTAAATTTTTACATCCGGGGTTAATTAAGCTTTTTTTTTCTGCTGTGGTGACAAAAAAAAACCCCCTTTTCTTTTTTTTCCCACGTTCAAAAATTTTAAAATTTTTTTCTTTTTTTTAAAAAAATTATTTAACAACGAAAAGGGGTTTTTTAAATTTTTTCACCAAATTTTTTTTTTTGGGGTGAAAAAAAATTTTTTTAAAGGAAAACCGGGGCCTTGTAAAAACACGCGAAAGGTAATTTTTTTTTTGGGGGGCTGGCTCAATTATTTTGCCCCAATTTTTTTACTTTTCCCCGGGGGTTAAATTTTAAGGTTGTTTTTCTCCCTTGGGACAAAAAAAAACCCGTTTTTTTCCACCGCCAAAAATTACAATTTTCCGGTAGATAATTCAAAACAAAGGGTTAATTAAAATTTTTCTCTTTTTGGGGAGGTTAAAAAAAAGAAATTTGAAACACCCTACAAATTTGTATTTTGGTCTCAAGTTTTTTTGCGAAATTTCACCCAAAGGGTTTAAATTTAAGCGTTTTTTTTTGCGTGGGCAAAAAAAAACCCGTCTTTTTCACCCCCAAAATTTTTAAATTTTCTTAGCATAATTCACAAGCAAAGGTTAATTACAATTTTTTCTCTTGTTTGTAGGAAAGAAAACACAAAATTTTTAACACGCTACAAAGCTAGTTTTTGGGGGCTGCTCAATTTTTTTTCCCAAAATTTACACCCCGGGGGTTTTAATTTTAAGCGTTGTTTTTCTGCTGTGGGGGGCCCAAAAAAAAAACCCTCTTTTTCCCCCGGGCCAAAAAAAAAATTTTTTTCCTGTAGCAAAATTTCCCCCAACAAAGGGGTTAATAACATTTTTTCTCTTGTTGGAAGCGTAGAAAAAAAGCAATTGAAACACGCAAAAAAGCTTTTTGGTTTTTGGGGCGTAAATTTCTTTTGTGCAATTTACATCCGGGGGTTAAATTTAAAGGGGTTGTTTTTCTCCCGGGTTTTTGACAAAAAAAAAACCCGCCCCCTTTTTTTTCACCGCAAAAAATTAAAATTTCCTGTAGCATAATTCAAAGCGAAGGTTAATTCCCCAATTTTTTTTCTTGTTGTGTAGCAAAAAAACAGCAATTGAAAACCGGGCTACAAAGTAAAATTTGTGGCTCTAAATTTTTTGCCAATTTACACCCGGGGTTTAATTAAGGTTTGTTTTTCTGTTTTGGGGGTGACAAAAAAAAAGGGCTTTTTCACCGCCAAAAATTAAAAATTTTTTCCTGTAGCAAAATTCAAAGGCAAAGGGTTTAAATTAAAATTTTTTTCTCTTTTTGTGTACCCGTAGAAAAAACCTTTTGAAACCCACAAAGCTATAGTTTGTGGTTGCTAAATTTTTTTCCCGAAATTTTACATCCAGGGGTTAAATAAGCGTTTTTTTTCCCCGGGGTGACAAAAAAAAAACCCTTTTTCACCCCAAAAAATTTAAATTTTTCCCTGTAGCATAATTCACAAGCAAAGGGTTAATTAAAATTTTTTTCTTTGTTGTGTAGGGGAAGAAAAACCAATTGTAACAGGGCTCCCAAAGCTAGTATTTTTGTGGCTTTCAATTCTTTTGCGAAATTTTTACACCCGGGGGTTTAAATTTAAGCATTTTTTTTTTCTGCTTTTGGTGACAAAAATAAACGTTTTTTTCACCGCCAAAAATTAAAATTTTCCGACATAATTCACAAGCGAAGGTTAATTAAAATTTTTTTTTTTGGGTTTGTAGCTTTTAAAAAAACACGCCTTTTGTAACACGCTAAAAAGCAAGTATTTTGGGGCTGCTCAATTCTTTTGCCAATTTACCCCCAGGGTTAATTAACCCGTTGTTCTGAAATTGTACTCAGTAAAAGAAATTTTGGGTTTTTTCCCCCCACAGAAGAAATTCTGAACAAAAATTTTTACCCAAAGGTTTTTTTAAGGCCTTTTTGTTTTTTTATATTCATTAAAATACACAGATTTTTTAAAAAGGCCCACATACAAGTAAAATTTTTCCTGCCCTTTTTGGGGAGCGAAATTTTAAATAAAAGGGGTTTACCAACCCTTTGTTACGGGTTTCCCTTTGGAGTCAAATACGGGTGTGTATTTTTTCATAAACAAAATCTTCATCAAAACAGTGTTGTACTTTTTAGAAAAAAACAGTATGTCAACAGAAGTTGGCAGGTTTTTCCACCTGTGAGTGGAAGAGGCACAAAACATTCCCCCCCCGGTCCCCAGCACAGCAAAGGGGTCCGCAGGGGGTCACTCCGTGAGGACAACTGCCGCTTTTATTTTGGCCGTGTCGGGCCCTAGAACCCCAAAGGGGGTTTTTTGTTTTGGTTGACTGGGTTTAACCACTTCCTCCCAGTTAAATCTGAAAAACCCCAAAAAGAGCGGGGGGAACTCAAAAAACCCCTTATTTGGGCAGGGCCCCGGGAGGGGGCAGCGGCCTCCCCGCCCTAAACCCGCCTTGCCCCCAACCCGGTTCCCTCAGCCAAAAATCTACTATGGGGTCTGGGCTCAGTGCCACTATATAGCGAGGTTTAACAATTTGGGAGGGCAGTCAGCAGCTACTTGGCAGCGAAAAATGGGGGCCCTTTTCCCCGGGTTTTGCATGGGGGGGCAAAGGGATGAATGGAGAGTGGGATGGGGGTATTTTTGTGGGGGTTTAGCCCCTTATACCCCAAAAACCCGGGGATGAGGAAAATGACGTGAAACACACTAGATGATGATGTAGCCCAATGCATTGGGGCCGGGTGAGGCAAGGGGTTCATCATCGTCAGGGGAAGAGGGCTCAGCTTTTGCGGCAGGCCAGTGGCCCCAAACCACAATTGGTCGTGTGGCCGTGATCTTGGGGTAAACCGCGTGTGAGGTGGACCCCCCCAAACGGCCACGGGGTAAAAAAACCCCCTTTCCGGGCCCAAAAAGTAGGGCACAGGGGCTCAGCGGGCGCGGCGGCAGTATCACTCAGTGCGGAGGTTGGCGGTTTAAAAACCGATACACGGCGGTGTGGAAATTTTTTTGCTAAGACACCCGGGGGAGCCCAATAGGGATATTAGAATTTTGTAGGGAGAAAATGAAGCGGCCCGGAGTTAAATTGGCACCCCGGGCCCCGCGTCAACAAAATACAGCCCTCCCATCCGGTTTGGTGGGAGAAACGTGGCTCAGATGTGTTTTGGGCCATCCCCGCCGCCGTAAAACAAGCGCAGCAGCCCCCCAAAGGGAAAGCCCTGGGCCCTTTCAGCCAGTCAAGGCTCCCCCCACCTCTGAAAAAGGGAGCTGTTTTTTTGACATCATCTCCCCTCCAATGCTCCTGTCCTCGTACTCATGGGCGCCAGCAGTTTTTCCGGGGCGATTTCAACAGACAACGTTTTTTCCAACCCTTTCCAAGGTGCCCGAACTGGGCCTAAATCCCGTCCCCAAATTGTTTTGGGGCTGCAGTCCCTCCCTTTTTAAATGGGGGGCTCTGCCCTTCAGAGAACCAATGGTTGTGCCGACCAAGATGGAGAGTTCCAACGTAATTTTTTTTCCAAAAAAGGGCAGTTCCAGCACTTCATAAATATGTAAATAAGGGGGGCCATCCTTGAGCTTATCGGTTTTTTTCCAAGGTGCACGGCAGCGCACTCGGGAGGTAACTCGGCGGGGGCCGTACATGTCCTTTTAAGCCCACTGGTGAATGTGGGTGGGAAAGTCCCAGCCCCATCAGCAGCAGCCAAAGTCGCAGTCACTTATAAAAACTTCCTGCACGGCCTAGGAGGGGGCAGTCGCCAGAGCAGAAAAGACCTGGAGAGACCCTGAACCAACGGGTGGGGCCCTATTTGGACAGACTCTGCACCCTAGTTAGAAGATCCGATGGACACGGGGCACCAAACGGGATTGGGCCGCAACTTGCCGAGTTTCCGGGGAAAAAGCTGCCCTGCCCGGCCGTAGTGGGGATCAAGGGGTTTCAGTACGGCGGGGCCCTCGTTAAACCAAGGAGAACCCGCTTGTCCACGGGGAAAAGTGGAACGACTACCTATTCAAGATGAAACAGGGGTGGATCGGGCCAGATTTTCTGCTGCGGGAAATCCACACTGTGTCATTGTCCCCTCTCTGCCTCATGCTGTTCCCCCTGCCCCCGTCACCCCCAAACTCTGTCATTTTGCCTCTCTGTGGCCTACCCCCAGTTTTTGCCACCTCCAGAATGTGATTGTGCCACTTTATGACCTCATGCTGCTGCTGTGGCGTCTGCCATGACCTACACACTGTGTCATTGTGCCACTCTGGGGCCTATACCTGTTTTTGCCGCCTCTAGAATGTCATTGTGCCACTGTCTGACCTCATGCTGCTGCCACCGTCACCTCCACTCTCTGTCATTGTGCCACTTTGTGGCCTACTCCTGTTTTTGCCACCTCCAGAATGTCATTGTGCCACTGTCTGACCTCATGCTGCTGCTGTGGCTGCTGCCGTGACCTCCACACTGTGTCATTGTCCCACTCTGTGGCCTACTCCTGTTTTTGCCACCTCCAGAATGTCATTGTGCCGCTGTCTGACCTCATGCTGCTGCTGTGGCTGCTGCTGTGACCTACACACTGTGTCATTGTGCCACTGTCTGACCTCATGCTGCTGCTGTGGCTGCTGCCGTGACCTACACACTGTGTCATTATGCCACTCTGTGGCTTATTCCTGTTTTTGCCACCTCCAGAATGTCATTGTGCCACTCTCTGACCTCATGCTGCTGCCACGGTCAACTCCACTCTCTGTCATTGTGCCACTGTTTAGCCTACTCCAGTTTTTGACACCTCCAGAATGTCATTGTGCCACTGTCTGACCTCATGCTGCTGCTGCCGTGACCTCCATACTGTGTCATTGTGCCACTGTCTGACCTCATGCTGCTGCTGTGGCTGCTGCCGTGACCTACACACTCTGTCATTGTGCCACTGTCTGACCTCATGCTGCTGTGGCTGCTGCCGTGACCTACACACTGTGTCATTGTCCCACTCTGTGGCCTACTCCTGTTTTTGCCACCTCCAGAATGTCATTGTGCCACTGTCTGACCTCATGCTGCTGCTGCCGTGACCTGCACACTGGGGTCATTGTGCCACTGTCTGACCTCATGCTGCTGCTGTGGCTGCTGCCGTGACCTACACACTGTGTCATTGTGCCACTGTCTGACCTCATGCTGCTGCTGTGGCTGCTGCCGTGACCTACACACTCTGTCATTGTGCCACTGTCTGACCTCATGCTGCTGCTGTGGCTCCTGCCGTGACCTACACACTCTGTCATTGTGCCACTGTCTGACCTCATGCTGCTGCTGTGGCTGCTGCCATGACCTACACACTGTGTCATTGTGCCACTCTGTGGCCTACTTCTTTTTTTGCCACCTTCAGAATGTCATTGTGCCACTGTCTGACCTCATGCTGCTGCTGTGGCTGCTGCCGTGACCTACACACTGTGTCATGGTGCCACTGTCTGACCTCATGCTGCTGTTGTGGCTGCCGCCGTGACCTACACACTGTGTCATTGTCCAACTCTGTGGCCTACTTCTGTTTTTGCCACCTCCAGAATGTCATTGTGCCACTGTCTGACCTCATTCTGCTGCTGCCGTGACCTGCACACTGTGTCATTGTGCCACTGTCTGACCACATTCTGCTGCTGTGGCTCCAGCCCTGACCTACACACTCTGTCATTGTGCCACTGTCTGACCTCATGCTGCTGCTGTGGCTACTGCCATGACCTACACACTGTGTCATTGTCCCACTCTGTGGCCTACTCCTTTTTTTGCCACCTCCAGAATGTGATTGTTCCACTGTCTGACCTCATGCTGCTGCTGTGTCTGATGCCGTGACCTACACACTGTGTCATTGTGCCACTGCCTGACCTCATGCTGCTGCTGTGGCTGCTGCCGTGACCTACACACTGTGTCATTGTGCCGCTCTTGGCCTATTCCTGTTTTTGCCACCTCTAGAATGTCATTGTGCCCTGTCTGACCTCATGCTTTCTGCTGCCGTGACCTGCACACTGTGTCATTGAGCCACTGTCGCCTCATGCGCTGCTGTGGCTGCTGCCGTGACCTACACACTGTATCATGGTGCCCCTCTGTGGCCTAATCCTTTTTTGCCACCTCAGAATGTCATTGTCCACTCTCTGACCTCATGCTGCTGTGGGTGCCGCCGTCACCTCCCCCGCTCTGTCACTGATGTTGCCACCTGGAGCCCTCAGCTTGTTTTTTTCCAGCTGTCGCTGCCATGACTTTATCAGGCTACATTCCACCTTCAGTTTATTGGTCAGTTTTGCCCTCTTAAGTGCCCAGGGAATTTTATAGTGAAGCGATTCTAAAAGCGGCGGCAGTCATGTGCGTGTCATACTAAAACACAACATTGTATGAAGACCAAACCAAGCTCCCTCTGCATATTTAAGCATGGCACAATGTTCTACAGCACCCTGCAGGCTCTGTGCAGCCTGAAAATAGCTGTTTTTTAATGTGATTCGTCCCGAAGTAATTCGGAACGAAGTTATTTTTTTGTCGGGAAATTCGGCGAAGTGAGCGAACCGAATTTCGAGAAATTCGCCCATCTCTAGATGTGATATAAAACAATATGTACCTCATACAGGATCCAGACCCTAAAGGAAGGATTTGGTGCCATCAATGGGTAATCCATTGCACAAAGCTTCTAACTCTGCCAAAGTCACCTTAATGTGATTTTTGACCAGCTGGAAGATTAGGAAAATAGAAGTCATATAAATAACTTATGCATTAGTGGACTTCTTGAATCAATCCTACCAGAGGCAATTCCAGATGCCATTAATCTCTTCATTTCCATCTTGGGAGGTAACTACCCATATCAAATGTTATCAAAAGAGCTCATAGAGCACTATGGACCAGGCCAAAACTATAAGAAACCTCCCAGAGATTGTATCTGCTGGCTACTGGACTGTCACATTAGGGAGATAATTCTACAAAACTCTAGGTCCCAAGAAACACGCCAACTAGATAGACATGATATCCTTATCTTCCAAGATTTGGTAAAAATCATTCTACACAAGAGATGTCACTTAAAACCTCTGACAGATTTGCTTCAGAGTAAAAGGATTCTTTGTCGATGGACTTGCTCTTTTAGACTGGATATTCAGAACTGGGCAGTAGTGCACGAATTAACCAAAATAAAAATGATTGCTCCACCTACTCCGTGGTCCCTGACAACTTCTGAGAGATCCTGCAAAGTAAGAAAGTGAGCAAAGAAGATGACTCCAGAGAGGATCTCCACTGATAACACTTGAACTTTCTTCTGGAGGTGGTAGTATATTATGAGTACTCTTCAATAGACTTCAATAGACTCATGTCTTATACTGATGATACTTGGTCTGGCTCTTTATCTAGGTTAAATTGTTGAAACTTTTCTCACAGCTTTGCTCCTTTTTGCACCTATTAATGAGGTATTAAAGATTTTAAAGGGAATCTGTTGCCATTTTTTTTTAATTATTGAAACAAGACACCGATACATATTCCTTTCTTCTTTGCTGTTTTTATTTTGTGATTGTAGATTTCTTAATTCAGTCATCTATATATTGTGGCGACAGCTTTGTGCTTCTAAAAGGAGTCAGTGATAGGGAGCGCTTGGGTAATATGAAGAGAGCAGTGGCGTAGCTACAGAGGTCTCAATGGGTCAAATAGACCCAGCGATGCAGCGATCGCTACCACCTCTGCCTCCTGCACCGTGCGAGCATCGACTTAGGCAGAGCAGTCAGAATCCAAGCTTCTTTCCTGGCCACTCAACCCTGGTTTACAGCCTAGTAAAGTCATCAGGGAAACTGAAGAGGTGCCCACTAGTGTTGAGCGATTATTATCGACAAAGTTGAAATCGGCACGGAATTTACGTTGATCGGATTTTTTAGATCACGCGATAATTTAGGTTAAAATCTGTGCATAATCTTTTAATATCGCGCCATTTTCGGCGCTTCCTGTCATTTTGGCAGCCAGCAAATCAGCTTACAGAATAGAGCAGGGTAGTGGTGTGCGACGCAGACGGGGATGTTAAGGGTTCGTTGGCTAAAAATCACATGCCCTCGTTTACATAGAAAGCGCTCCTGTTCATGATCTTTTTTCAGTATCTCAAAGCAGTAGGACTGCGCTCTGCCCTCTTGCAAACGCTCAGGCAAAAATTATTCTATTTGTTCACAGAACAGCTCTATTTTTTGCGTGATCCTTAAAACCCCGATCAGAGATTTGCAGATTTTGGGTAGTTAGGCGGAAAAAATTTTTAAAGGGCATCTACCGCTAAAGTCACGGACGGAGCGGGGGAGGGGGGGAGGGCCCGCGGGCCGAACCAACAAGCTCTTTAAAGAATACGGTATTGTATTGCGACATTGCATTGCAATAGCTTTATTTTTAAAACAGTTTACTGTTGAAATATATTTGGATTTTGGGCACCTGAACTTATTTTTGGATACAATCTTTTCTAATAAAATGAGGTCTATTTGTAGGGCAAAAAATCCTTTGATTATCAGTATACATTTCAGTAGGGTTTTTTTTTTCAATTTTTCCCATTCTCTTTTTTGATAAAGGGTCCTTGCAGTTAAATTTGAAACCAGCAATTGTTATCACCACAGGTGAATTTATAGGTGCCAAAAATACCTTTTATTATCCTATAAATTCCAGAACGTGTTTTTTTTTCCTTTTTTCCCCGTCCCGTTTTTTTGATGAGGGTACCTTGCAGTTAAATTTGAATCCCAGCAATTTTGTAGTCACCACGTGAAATTGATGGTGCCAAAATACCTTTTTTTATCCTTTACTTTTTGTAAGTGCTTTTCACTTTTGCCCAGTCCCCAATTTTTGATAGAGCCCCCTTGCGTAAAATTTTAATCCAGCAATTGTTAGTCACCCCAGGTTGTAGGTGCCAAAAAAAAACCTTTTATTACCGTATACATTCCCTACGTGTTTTTTGACTTTTTCCCCAATTTTTGTAAGGTACCCCTTGCAGTTAAATTTAACCACAATTGTGTAGTCACCACAGGTGAATTGAAGGTGCCAAAAATACCTTTTATTATCCGTAAACATTTCAGTACTGTTTTTTTTTCATTTTGCCCTCCAGATTTTTTAAAGTCCTTGCAGTTAAAATTTAATCCAGCAATTGGTAGTAACAGGGGAATTGATAGGTGCCAAAATCCTTTTTATTCCCTATACATTTCAGTCGTGTTTTTTTGCACTTTTGCCCCCTCCCCCGATTTTTTGATAAGCCACCTTGCAGTTAAATTTGAATCCAGCAATTTTGGCAGTTTCCCCCAGGGGAATTGATAGGTGCCAAAAATCCTTTTTTTTATCCCTATACATTTCAGATACGTTTTTTTTACTTTTGCCCAGCCCCATTTGTTGATGAGGGCCTTGCAGTTTAAAATTTTAAACCCCAATTGTGTAGTCACCACAGGTGAATTGATAGGTCCAAAAATACCTTTATTATCCGAAATTTCGATACGTGTTTTTTTGCCTTTTTCCCCAGTCCTTTTTGGTTTGTAGAGCCACCTGCAGTTAAATTTGAATCCAGAAATTGTGTAGTCCCCAAAAGGTTGATAGTCCCCAAAAATACCTTTTATTACCCGAATACATTTCAGATACTGTTTTTTGCACTTTTCCCCAGTAGATTTGAGAATACGTATTTGCTTTTTTTTAATAAAGCTTCCAAAACCTTCCTACCCACTAAAAATTTTATTTTTCTGAACATGGAGCAAAATGGGGTGGTAAGCAGCAAAGAGGGGGTAAGGCAGGAGGAAAGGGGTACAGAAATGCCCCCTTCCATCGGGGCACAACACCATGCCACGGATTGCGGTTGCAGGACCATCGGGCCTTTCTCGCGGGGGTCGGGGCCCTGTAAAATTCAGAATGAACAGCGTCCCCAAACTTTCTTCAGTGGTTAATGCAACCTGCACCCAGAGTTTCCCTCCTTTGCCCTCCCAGTCACGGCCAAAAATTCGTCATCGCTCATCAGCATCCGCCCCTTTAAAAAAAATTAATCGTCCACCACTGTGAATAATCCATTTTCTGAAGCCTCTTGATACAAATGCGGTGGGGTCAGAAGCATGTTAAAAAATCAAGGGCCAAGAGGATGATTTTTTTTCTGCTCTGGCTCCAGTTACTGATGCCATCAAGGAGGAGAAGGAAATCGGTCAATCGCAAAAATCCCGGGGGGGTCGGCAAATGCCTTGCATTTGGTGCAGAAAGCAGGACGCGAAAAAAACCCTGTGTTGAGATGTGATGAGACATTGGGATCCCCGTGGTCTTTTCAGCAAATTTTTTTGCAGCGCTTTAAACCCGGACGGGAGGAAGCGTGGGTAGTGTCAGAAGGGGGCCCCCACCAAAAAAGGGGGAGGGCGGTCGCAGAAGTCCCTAATATGATTTCCCCCACCACGGTCACGGAAACCCCGCTCCTTTTTTATCGCCGTAAAAAAAGGGCCAAAGGGCCCCCTCAAGCCTGGGCCTTCTTTGAGCAGTCTTGTTCACCCCGCGTTTCAATCCGCCTTTTTCCGTAAAGATAAAGTAAGGAAAAAATCTTAGGTGTTTAACCCCCACCAAAATGTCATTCACATGCACGAATGCATGAGTTGAAAGGAGGCAGCACTTGGCCAAAAAAGGCCAGACCCGACCCGGGGTTCCAACCCTGTCCCCACCCTCTTCTCCGCCTCCTCCCCCCCGCCACCTCCAACGTTTTCAGCGCCCATGTCTTCAGGTCATGTCAGGGGCAGCCCCGCTTTAGCCTCCACCGTCGCCCAGTACCACCGCACCCCAGAGACCCCCTACCCCCTTCCCTTCCGCCAGTTTGACGACCTGCATGCCCTAGGGGG